>JBBMKC010031070.1:0-29337 GCA_037834085.1 Bipalium vagum | reverse complement strand
TTTATTGACATATCATAACACATTTTAAAAAATACACGGCTTTTTACTGCGACAATTTCATCGTGGACAAGCTTTATTATAAATATGGAATTAGTTTTTGACAAAATATAATTTTACTTTAAGCTAAAGAATTTATTAAACCTACAGCGGGAAATCAAGGAATATATGAGGAATATCACATAAAATAATATAATAATGGAATCTCTCTAGTCGCTAGATGCCTTTTCTAAGCTTTTTGCTTTGAAAAGTAAATCTAATCAAGTAGATTAATTTATTTATGGGCTGTTGGTGCTTTCTTTTATCTTATCACTAATTGCTAAAATTAATGGTGTTCATTTTTAGTTGACTTGTCGAGTCTGTTGGGTCAAAATTGGTTAACACTTGGTAACTCTTGATAACGAAATTATTTTATGAGTTTCCTTTTATGGTTAGTTCTCTAGTCTACATTCTCCTTCCCGGTCACTCGTTGTCATGCCACCGTGACTTCCACATTTTATGTGAGCCAATATTTTTTCTACTTATACATTTATTTATTTATTGATTATTATAAAAGATATCACCAAAATAAAATTAACCCAATAAACCCCAAAGTAATTAAGTACGAACATTATATTCCAACTTAACAGTAACAGTAGAATGTCTTCCGGTCTTCCTCAATTTCAATCAGTGTATTTCATGGTTCCAGTGGTGAACTTTAATTTGCTAAAAATCTCAAGAGAAATCATCAGAGACTTCGTGTACTGAAATGTTTAAAATAATCATTTCAATATCATTAATGAAAGCTCATTTGCTAATGAGAGAAGTGTTGCGTTTTGGAATGACATTCTATAACAATTGGACTGTGAATGTTTATGGGACCCGGTGTACTTTTCTTATCCTGCTTCTTGATTGCTCATAAATAAGGTAGCAGCACAAATTTTAATTGATTTCTAGTTTGCTTTTACCGATTTGTTTTTAACTCGATGCTTGGCTGTCAATTCGTGTGGATTTTTATTTACAAAACCAAAGTTACGCAGATGACGAACGATGGTGCTTTGAGAATGCTTGAGCTTTCCTGACAGCCTTCGGGTCTTGTACTGGGCTGCTGCTCTACTAGGACACAAGACTCTTCCGTGTTCACCCCCTATGGTCGACTTGAACGTTCCTGATCTTCAAGACTGGAACCTCCTGATTAAATTATAAATTATAATAAATATAAATAATAAATAATAATTATTAATAACTTTAAGAATTTAACTTTTAAAATGTAATTACATTCTCCTTTTTAAGGGCTTTTAAATGATATCAAATATTTCATATAAATATTATTATCAAATGATATGGTAAAGCAAGAACTTTAAATAACTAAAAACATTAATAACTTTTGACTCAACCTGATATGCAAGAATTGCATTTACACAAGGATATTCTTTCTTTGTCGAAAAATGGCAAATCACAAAAATGGAAATGCAATTATTTTATATCAGATTATCAACCTTGGTGACTGGATTTTCTTAAAAGGATATCTTTTAAAGATCTCTGGTTGGCCATATTTTACATTCTCATGGGTTTTCTTGCTTGAGTTTCATTTTAAAGTTTACATATGTCTGACAGGAGTTAAGATAATCTAACGAACCATTGAGTAAAATGGTCAAGGTGCCTTATCTGGAATTTTTGATTTCATGAGAAGCTATCAAAAGTATTCTTAATAATTGATTTAAGCATAGAATTTTATATTTTGGAAAATGTTTCAGAGAACTTCTAAATCAAAAGAAATAAACATTAATATTTTCCGATAATGTAATATGAAGTCATGGCCAGTCAAAAAATAACATCATTCCATCAATTTTATTTCTATCGTTAAATAAGCCACTCATATGTTGCTATTGACAAAAGTAAGTTCAAAACATCTGTGGTCAGATATCATATCTCTCGCTGGTCTTTATCAATATTTCAAAGCTTATCAATTTTTGTTTTAATTGTTGATTGATAAATGATGACTTGTAAAACCACTTATCTTTTCGAATTAAGATATTAAGAATTAAGAAATTCTGGGGGAAATATTTCTCAGTATTTGAACTTAATTTAATATTTTCTCCTTTTTCCTTCTACGGTTTACTTTCTTTCTAAGGAACTTATAGAAATTTTCTTTTCTTTTTTTGAGAAAAAAAGTTGAGTGATGAAGTTCATTTCACCATGGCTGATTTTGGTAATAAGCAAAATTGGGCTATGGACATTTGAATGATATTTTGTGTCATATATAATTGTATTTGTTCACATTTTTTTATAAAATAATATTGCTTCAAAAGATTCAATACACATTTCTGTTTTATTCAGAAAAAACATACATACTTCACTGTTGGACGACCCTTTATAAATTTGGATTGATATGATATAATAAAAATCGTGTGATATCTTTGTAACAAGTGATATAATGAAAAAATTATCTCCATCCCTAAATAAATTCATTGAACACAAAAATAATCTTTCCAGTTAACCTTTTCATCTCTGAAACATAACTTTGTCCATAAATCTCATAAAACCACAGAATCAGCTGTGAAGTTCACGTTTATCAGATAAACATTAAATAAATGTCAATGGAAGACTTAATAAATGGAGTCGTAAATATTTTCATAAAATATTGATTAACGTTGTCAGGATTGGTTATTAGAGGCAGAGGCATAATATTTCCTGCAAGAATAGAAAATCCCCCACCAAGTATTTCTTTACGCAATGATATTGTTATCTAACTGAAAAAATTAACTGAATGCATTCATTAGGAAATTTTACATTATATTACAGAAATATATAAAAACCGGACAATTTCACATTCTCCATCTTTTTAATGGCTGTACATTGGAATACTAATAGGGAGAATTGAATCTAACATTCACTATATCGAATTTTTATGGTTCTTTTGTAATATGTTGTGGACAATGTTTTAATGCTTTAATATGTTGGTTCTGGTGATTTAATTGGTCTTGGCAAACTGACATCCTTTTTTATCAATTAAAATATCACCAGTTACTATTTTACACTATGTAAATTTTGTTTTTCTATTTTTATTGTTATCAATTTTATTTTATTTTCTATTCACTTTATTTATTGTTTTCATTTATATTTAATTATTCATATTCGGTTGTTACACGAGTCTTTACCTGTCTTATTATTTTTGATAAATATCATCAGTTAAAATTTATAATTAATCATTGTTTCACTGAAGTAATCGATGCAATTTTTATCGTAGATTTTAAACTCAAAATCATGCTTAACGAATTTTGTATATTATGTTTTCGGTAAAATTTTTTTAAAAAATTTTCACCAAAAAATACTTGTAAGAATTAATAAAATTTTAGAAAAATATTAAATTACAAATAATTCAAAATTCTTTTCTTTTCAATTTTAGGTCACTCTCAAATAGGGGACTTAACCATTGAAAATCCCTTATGAAATTTATTTAAAGATACTATCAACAATTCTTATGGTCTTCTTATGATTATTGTCAGAAATTAATACTCCCGGAAATTAATCTAAATATTTTATTTGAGGAATTGTTAAAACCTGAAATTTGGCAGAAAATCATATTCTCTTCTCAGCTGAGATAAATAAAATTTATTACTCTACGAAAATAGAATAAAGTGTAAACTCAATTTACTTCAGATAACCGATGGTAAATAATTTAATTAATGCAAAAGACATAATGAAAAAATATTTTTTTCATTTTTACTGAATATAAATTAAATTTCTGTTATTTATTATACGTCAATATTAACGTTCCTTTTTAAAACAAATTAGAATTTGGCTAATCATTAAAATTAGCTGAAATCTGAAATATTTTATTTTTCATATTTATACTACAGACAAATTCGATCTCCCTTTATCAAGGATATCATGAGAACGACAGCCTATAAATCTTCTTGGGAAACTAGTTTTAATATTGATGGTGAAAGTGGAACGTTGTGTTAACTCAGGATTCTCCTTTATCAGCTGTGGATCACATTTTCATTAAAATGATCGTGAGTACGGGGCTTCTGTTGTAAGCTCAGCTTATATTTAACTTTATGATCATTTAGATCAGCAAAAATTAGCTTATCTTAATTATTCAAATTGATGTCAAATTAATTAAAATTTTCAAAAAAAAATTCTATCATTTTTTATTTATTATTAACGTGATTTTCATCCTGAGTTTTAATTGGTTTCAATTTATATAATACGAATAAGTATATTTTAATTAATTAAATTAAATTTCAATTAATTAATTCACCAATTTATTTATATTATAATAATTTTAATTAATTCAGCAATTTATTTATATTATTATTAATTTAATTAATTTTCAATTAATTAATTCACCTTTTTATTTATATAATAATAAATTTAATTAAATTTCAATTAATTAATTCACCAATTTATTTATAATGTAATTAATTTGATTTTAATTAATTAATTAACCAATTTATTTATATTTAATTTTAAAATAAAAATGATTTACTATAATAATAATACATTCCAAAATATAACTTTGTAAAATAATTATTTCTTTGTTCCTTGTTTTTCTGAGCTTTCGAAATTTTGTGCTGTTAACAATCTTATATTTGGGTCAAGTTAATTGTTCTCATTAATTTCTACTCTATTTCATCTTTTATCAATCTCAAGCAATGATTAAAAAAAATTATGCAAAATTTTATTTTAAAAACTGAAATAACTTTTATTTTTGTTATTCAAACTTTTTAAAGAAAAACGAAAATTATTTGATTCACATATTTCACTTTTATTTTAACTCTGTGAAAAGAAAATTGAAAGAAATAAAATTTATGAAGAAATTATTATTGAAAAATGAACGTCTGATTTCGTTATTTTTCTCCATTGTCTGCAATTTTAGTTGAATAAATTAGAAAGAGAAATTTTATCAGGTCAAATATTAAAAAATATTCACAAACTGAAATCGTAAATAATAAAGTAACATATTTTAAAATTTGTACGCAATTTGAAAAGATTTATTGGAAGAAATAAAACAAAAATTATTGAAGGTTATGTGTGATGTTTACAATGTAGAATATATGTGGTAAAATGTGTGTAATAAAAATAATAACTTGTAATATATAGTTTTTTTTTAAATATTAAAAATATTATTTAAAAAACTTAAGTAAGGAGAATCTTATGCTTCAAACCAAGGTTACTTTTTTAACCTTGGCTTATCAATGTTTCAAGATTAATTTTCCCAACATTAAAGTAATTGAAATGTTTAAAAATTTGCGTCAAACGTCATTCATGTATCTAATTTTGAAAAAAGATAATTTAAAAATATAATTATATATAATGTATATATTAATTATAAAGTTAATAACTTTTAAACAATTTTATAATTAAAATTTATTGGAGAAGAAAATAATATGAAAGAAAATATAATAGCTTAACAGCTTTAGATAAATATTTTGAGCAAAATTATTATCTTTTGTGCTTTATCTTCAATGTATTCAAATGATATCGAAAAAGTGAAAACCTAGTAATGACTACCATTGCATTCATAGAATCATGAATCTGATACGAAAAGACTGACATTCTAGAATTTTCCGAAAGGTAAGAAAGTTAAATATTATTATTATTTAATGAGGAAGATAATATTATGATTTATAATGAGGGATTGAATCGACATTATGTGAGTTGAGAATAAATATTAGACTGGATTCAAAAGGCAGGTTTTAGGGTGTCAACAGAAAAACAACCTACTATGTGAAAAAGTAAAGTTCTTCGATCATATAATAGATAAAAAAAGAGTTCGAACAAATTCTATTAAAGTAAAATTTTGAAAAGCAACATATGTAAAGAATTTGAGCAGTTTCCTTTGAATATGTAATTATTACAGCAGAAATCTAGAGCCTGCAAGAATTATATGGAAGTAATGGTAACAGGTTGACATGGTCAGAAAAAGAATTTTGCAAAATGAGGCTAACATTAACACAGGCATTAGTACTGGTAAAGAAATTCCAGCAGTTAAATCACAAAGAGATAATGATGGAAGAGAAAGATTTATTTCGTCTTGATCAAATGTATTATGCTTATACATGAAAATAATTTGTACATCACAAGGAAAGATTTCTGTAATCCTTTCAAATATTATTTGAATGTGAAAATAAACATAGCCAAAGACAGATTACAATGCTGTCGTCTTTATGAAGAAGACAAAAAATCAAATTTCAGATGTGGATGGGCCAGCTTATTTGAGTAAAGACCTTACCTACAGTTAGCAAACGGAAATATGGTCTCGAGAATTAAGTACGAAACTTCAATGCAGCAAGCACATCGAAGATGTAAACATCATAGGTAAACCAGGCGATAAAGATAGAAAGATGTCGCGTCGAAGATAAGAAAAGCCAATAGAAAGATTAATTAAAAATTATTTTAATTAAAAATTATTTTAATTAATTATTATTAATTAAAATAAAAATTTTGATAATGATTTTTGAAGAATTTAAGTTACAAAAATAATTTTTATAGATGAAAATTTTCAGTGTTAAATTAATTAGCTTTAGAAAAAGTGTTAAAACATTTTGAGAAATGAACTGATAGCGAAAATACTGAAGACCTGTCAATCAATAATAAAAAAGATAATTAAATATTCTTCTAAGAGAGATCTGATTTAACTGTACAGTCGGCTTGGTGTTAGGGCTATAAAAGTATGCTGACATTGAATCAATAACAAAACTCATTAAGGGAAAGAAAAAGGAGATTGATTCAATTTACAAATAAATATATTAAATAAATAAATTTTCATTTGATATATAATCAGCGACAATGGAAAACCATTTGGAAATATTTTAATATTTTCACATTAATTTTTCAACATGGAAAAAGAAACCTCATTTCTTTTAATTTCAGAAAATAATTCATTTTCCTGATTTTTTGCTATTTTACTTGTCAAAAAGATATGAAAAATATTCTCTACAATGACGCTGAAAATTTATGTCTAAAAAGACATAAGATAAATAATAAATAATAAATTTAATATATATAAAAGTATTGAATAGATAAACTATTGCTATATATGGTTGCAAAATAAATCCTATTCTAGAAAAACTTGGCGTATTAATTGGGGAAGACAAAACCTTAGATAAACTGGCTTTTTTCAAGCTGAAATATATAAATAATTAACCATTGTTATTTTGTTTAGTAGAAATATTAATTCTCTTAATATCAAAGATTACTTTTTGATTTTTATACAAATAAGTCTAATCAGTGTATTAATGATTCCCCAGTTTCGGAAATAATTAGACATCTGAAATGAGTTCGGTATCAGGCAGTCCCATGTCAAGATCCAAAGAAAAGTCTTCACTCGACTCGGACTCTTCGGACATTAACGAGTTGTAAATGGTATTGTAATGATTAATATTCATGGTTATATTTGGTTGATTGGAATCCATCATTTTCATCATCATATTCTCTATGTTTTCTATGACCATATCCTCGCCGTGTTCATTCGTGTTGTCATCTTCTCCACCTTGATTTTGACCATTTTTATCCCTCTGCAAATAACGAGGTCGAATCCTCAAAATAACACAGAGATCCATTAACAAGTCAAAAAATTCGAAAATTGTTATTAAGCTGGCTCCAACCCATAAGCCTGCGCAACCTCCAATGTCACTTAACAGCCGACTTATTGGATATTCTTCAGTCTCTTCAATGTGATCCATGAACAATGATGATGGTACAAATCTTAGCTGCATAAAGTTTTGATCAATGAACAATTCATCTACCAAATCATCTCTCTTATCTTCGTAAATTCTTTTTATCGAATCAAAATTTTTTCCTTCTTTGGTTTCGTTTAATAGGAAATTGGGAATTCTCAAAAGAGTACTATGGTTTCTTTTAATAGCTTTATGAATAAGATTGGATTTTCCATAATTTGCTACTTCGTATTCCTCTATACGCGATAAAATAGCTAACCATAACCAGTGCGTCTGACGGTCTTGTATAGCTGGAAATTTACTATGAGAAATGACTGTCGAGTAGGTAGGATGAGAACATAAGTCTCTGTAGCACGTAGAATGGATAGAAAGCTTGTCAAGTACTTTGATACTTTGACTTAAGCAGTTTTTGATGAAACTGATGTTGTGAGGATTTTCCAACATTAAATTATAACAGAAAGGATAGTGACGATTATGAAACAAAACGGGCATCGTATGCATCTGACATTGGCAGCTTTTGGCTATTTTATTCTGAATGATTTCGAAAACGCAGTCAATGTTCTTTCCCTGAAAAGACTGACATTTCTTAGACCGGTAATCACAGTAGGTATAATTCTGTCGTTTTGGATTACATTTCTGTAAGGTTTCTAAATGGAGCTTGGTAGTAATCTTCAAATCAACCTGAGTATAAGAGTCGACTATGAAACTGTCACTGACGTGAGGATATGTTTCAATTTCATGGATCATTGCCAAAACTCCACTGGGTTTTGTAATATCATTGAAAGGATCATGGATAACTGAACTCATTTTATTTATCGACTTGTAAATTATAATTCGAAAATCGGGTCTAAATCCGTTCAGTTTCATGTTTCGTTGAACATCTCTCGTTAGATTATGGTTCATTTTTGTGGCATTAAAAGTAAAACAGTTGCCATATGGCCAAATGAAATGGACGTCGAAATGTTCCCAAGTACAATCGTAATGAAGATATTTACAAGCAACGATGGCAGACCATGGAGAGTGAGTATATGAAATATTGTCTTTAATAAAAAGATAATCTGTCAACTCTAATCTCGGCAAGAGATCTTCGTTTTTCGATGAATTTATGTATTTTGCAGCGAAGGAAAATTCCTTTTTCAGAAAACTGTCGATAACATTCACCAATGTTTTGTATTGAGCAGTATGTTTCGGAGGGAAATTGATGGGATTCACTAAGCAGAATGTGATGTCCGGATATGTGAATCTGGTATAATCATGAAACGTGTTTGTGAGAATTGGGGTTTGGATAAACTTTTCCACCAAATAAAACAGATTGACAAAAAATCCAAATGTTGCACATGTTGAAATGAAAAGCCAAAACAAACGACGTCTGCTGCTTCTGGCTTGAGCCAAATGGTTCAAACCGTGAATGGTACTGCGTCGGGTAAAATGGAGAAAAATCGTTCCCAAACGCTTGATGAGAATAATTGTGGGAGAATTCTGCTTGAAAAACGGCTTGGTTTGCACTCTTTGGGATTTCGGCGGGTCACCAATGACATTGTGTGGCATAGCCGTTTTATTGAACGTTTGATAGAGTTTTCTGTGAAAGAATGTGATGAGGAAATATTATAAGAAATTAAAAACTGAAAATTGAAGAGAAAATCTGTCTATATTTTGTTTTGAGAACGAAATTAGACACAGTAAAATACAAATCTTGATATTTAATACAATTTTGCTGTATCAAACACACCAAACCAGCAAGTAAGAAAGCTTAATTTTATTTGCATACAAATTTTGTGGGATTTTTTCAATAAGCCTGCTGTAATTTTTATTTCCCAACTCCATTTGATTATTTGATCAGTAACAATAATTATAAGCGTTATATAGTAACGGTTACAATTACCATTTTCGTATCTCTCGTTATTGGATTTATTTGTATTTATTATGAAAAATGACGTTACAATCATTTTAATTAAAATTTAATTATTAATCATTTCGTCACGTGAAATAATGGTGATTTTCTCTCATGATTTTATTAGCTGTCGTATTTAAAAAATAAAAAATATTATTATTATTAAGTTGTGAGAAATAAAAATATTTATTTATTTATTTTTCTCTTTCAATTTTTAAAGTTACAAAAAAACTGGGAATATATAATATTTAATTCATTTTTAATAAATTTACTTGATAATGATTGGCTTAAAACTTTCAAAATGATGGTTTACCATGCAAATTCAGTGATGGACTGATTAAAAAGATTCTAAATAATTATTTTGCAAGGGATTGATTTTGAAAGTTTTGCGGCATCCAGGGAAAAATAGATTATATTATTTTTTTCAAAGGAAAATATTGTTAAAAACTGAACTCCAGTTAAAAATATCAAAATATTGTAAATGGATTCTCTGTTGAATAAAATTAATCAAACCGTGTCACTATTTTGTCAGGCTTAAAAATAATTGAAATTGTGTGAAGGAATTGGAACTCTAATTTATTAATTTTTTTACCAAATGAGAAAAACACAATTTTATATTCGGCTTTAGACTATTTTTATCATTTTACAAATTAATAAAATATTCTTTAACAGACTCGGTTTTTATTTAGAAATTTATTAATTATTTAAACATAACGTCCGCATAACCTTTGGAATTTTGTCATTGCTTAATTCTCAGGATATATATGTAAAATCGAAATTTTCTCTTTTAATTTACTGGGAAATTAATTTTACTTAGAAAAATTTCATAATTGATTTTTCCTTAAATTAATTCTATAAACAGATAAATAAGCTTTAAGCATGTCATATGATAACAGAAAATATTTATTTCATTGTTTTATTGATTACTGGTGAAAAAATAAAACTTAAAGTATATTACTTGCCTTCTAAAAAGAAACAAAATTCAAAGTCTCACGATTATGTTATAATTATAAATATTTATTGATAATAATTTAAAGATAAATAATGAATAAATTTTCATCCTACTTTCACCTGTGATTATATTGGGTCATTGCAAAAGTTCGTGTCCGATTTTTAAAGACTGTTTTAAAAACCAGACTCAGAAAGGTATAAACAATGTCTTATATTAAAATAAATCATACTGTTTATGTGATATTAACAGGTATCATTTTAAGTTAAATTCTTCTAAAATAATATTGCAGTATTATATAAAATATGAAGATAGATAACATAAATTTACGTCATATAATGTTTTATGAATTTTATAAAGGTGTAAGTGTTATAATTGCTTATAAAAGTGTTCATGGCGCTTCTTCTCTAAGGACTATTAAGAAATTGTTTCAACGATTTAGTAATAGGAATTTTATCTTGAAAAGTCAATCTCATTCTGGATGACATTCAGCAATTAAAGACGACATGATTGGTACCATATTAGATAGACATCAAAAAATTTTAAACAGGAGATTGCCACTAGCCTTGGTTTAAATATTTCGACTGCATTTCGTCATTTAAAGACTCAGGAATACGTTTCTAAACTAAAATCATTGGTGCTGCATATATTGATCGAAAGGAATAAATTTCATCGTATGGATGTCACGAAATAAAAATGATTTTTTTTGGTAGATTAGTAACAGGTGATTAAAAGACAGTTTGATGGGAAAGAAATTTTATTCTGAAGAGGATGCTAAAATCATCCCACTAACTTTATTCTAGGAAAGCCAAGAGAATTTTTTAAATCTATGATCGAAAAACTTGAATATCGTTGGAAACTAATTGTAAAGAGAAAGGGCGAATATGTTAATGAGTAATAAAATCTTTTATTAAAATTTTGACTTTTATTTTTTAATAAAATCGGGCACGAACTTTTGCAATGAACTGATATAAGACAAATCATTTTAATTAAGTGTATTTTATTAATTTAACTTTTGATGTTTTAATCACCTTTTATAAAACTTTTTAAAGATTTAGACATTTAAACTCTTGACTGTCTAAATTAAAAACAGTTAAGTAGAATTTAATAAATATTTTTTTATTGATCATCGATCATATTATTAATATATAATTTAGTAAATCAATTAGTTTATAATTTAGCCAATCAGAATCTAGTAAAATATTTATAAAAAAAATTACATTATGCATGTAGTTTTATTTTTTAAAATATATAATATCAGATTTTACTGATTGATGAAGAACTGATAAAAAGTTGAAAACATGTTTTATAAGATTAAATGTTTAAATAGATTTTATATTGTCAACTGATAAAAAAAATAAGTCAATTTTGTTCACAAGATTAAAATACATTTAGTGGAAAATAATTTTCATCAAATAACGAAAATTAAAATATTGAAAAATGTTACTGAAACATTAATCTGAGATCACTATTATAATTATTAAGAAATAATATTATTAATAATAATATAATATAAGTGATATGATTTTATAAATTTTATGAAATCTAGGATTTCAGTCCGTCTTGCACTATTAAAATTTTATGTATAAAAGTTAATTAATTGCATTTATTTATAGTTATGCTTATCTAAAGTAGTTTAAAATTAATAATTTTAATTAATTATTGTTAAAAACCGCTAATGAAATATGAAATATTTTAAATACTAATTACACATTTAAATTAATTAATTATAACAAGTATAATTATCTTTAATTGCCTTAGCTTAAAAAATCTATAGTAATCAAGGATTTTAAATTAAGTCTATAAAACTTATCAAATTTTGCTTGCGCTTTATTTAGTAAATTAGTAAATCTAAATGTGTATGGAAGTGCCTTGGTTTAACATCATTTGATTTATATATTTTCTTAATATTTTTGTGTTAGGGAAGTTTGGTTTAGAAATAGAAAAAGTGAGAAAAAACAACGAAGAGTTTTGTTTTGAGAACACTATCCTTAACAGCCTGGTAAAAGGATCACAAGTAAAAAAAGGATTTTATGTAGATTGGAAAACCAAACGATATTTAAAATAAACATGAAATGAGAACTGAATTTGTTAAAATAATTAAAAATTGAAAAAAATTAACAAAAATAAAATAAGTTTTTTAACTTGAAATGTCTCAGATGAAAAAAACAAAAAATATCTTTAAGAAATCCAAAAAAATTTTGTCAATAAATTCTTTAACTGTGTCAATAAAAAATGAACCACAAATAAGACTCTGTGACTTGGTATTTATCAATTGAAATTGCATATGTTGAAAAACTCGAGGATGGAATCATTATACGTATAATGATAAACCTTGGGTAATTTGTTTCAAATGACTTAGTAGTCTAAGAATTCAATAAAAGAAATTGGTTCGGAGTATCAAATTTCCCATTTGATAGCGTCAATATATGATAAAATTTTATTACTTTGATTTTAGTTGAGTAATTTTATTCGGCATATAAAGAAATTTTATAGGTCAAGTTAATATTTAAATTTTAACCTAACCCAACTGAATATGTTTTTATGGGTTCTAAAGTAATCTTAAGATTAAGTTAAAATAACGTATACAGCATTATGATTTATTAATTGTCAATTCAGTTAACAAAAGAAATGTCAATATTAATCATGCAACGAATACGATTAGAGTTAGTCAGTACTCTACTGAGAAATACCATTAATACATTTATGTTCCCCTTTAAAATAACTTCAACCACTTCCAGCCCTCACGTTTCGATCAAATTTCAATAAAAAAAACTACTGATCAAACACTAATGATAATTATCAAAACAGTATGATAATTATCGATCGATAAGAACTTTAGGATAACGCGATTAATTAAGAATTAAAATAATGCATTAATTGATTATAATAATAAATTTTGAAGATAACAACTTAACTCTTTGGAAAAGACATCTTTCAACATTTATTTCAGTCAAATGTCTTAAAAATTAAAAAAATTCAATTATGAAGTAATTAAAAATCAATAATTATTTTTTAATTTTTAATCATCGTATAATGAAAATATATATAACTAAAAGGAAAAGAAATGTCTGACCGATCGGATAACTCTTTCAAATTCTTAAACCAACGCCAAGTCTCTCAACAAATCACTCCCCGTTTATAGATCTCGGCGGAACCCGGGTATGACGTCAAACCATGAATCATGTTTACTTGATTGCGAGGTACTGCTTGATGAAAGATATTCACGTATGATCAGAACCTAAAAAATTATATAATCAAAACCTTTACTCCCATTTTGTGTAATCAAAATTCGTATAAAAACTCATGTAAATCAAACTCTTTGCTCCTATCAAACAATAAGATCTGTGAGCTCTTTAAATGGTAGCCTGCTACTTATTCGAGTCCTCAGGCTGACAGTTTCTGGGATTCTTCCTTTAAATGATCATTTGAAGAACGTTGTGGCAAGTAATGGTGCTGCAGAAATAATTTAATGTACTAAGACAGCCAATGCTACCTCAAAGAAAATTATTTTATGGCAGTAAGCTGCCTAAAATTATTAGCCGCCTCACCAATTTAAAAGGACAAAAGATTAATTAACCCATTCGTTCAAAGAAAAAATGGATATTTTAAAATTAATTTTACTTAACATTATCGTATATATCATTATTATTAAAATTATTATAGGATGAAAACCCGACAGTAAAAATATTATAAGAAAAAAAAAGTTATTAATCTAAGTGAATATAGATAAAAAAAATCAAAAATTGTGCTTTAATATATTTCACGAATTAAGTTTCAAGTTGATATAAATTATTAAAATCAAAGAGCACAATATAATTAAATAATAAAAAATTGATCATTTTTATTTCTGCAAGATTTTATAATTTTATTCAACTGTTAATAAAATGTATTTTAAAAAGTTCAATTAAGTTTAAATGTAGTAGATTTATAAAAAATCAGAATTTTTCAAAATTTTCTGAAAATTTCCTATAAGAAAGAATATGATTTAAATTATATTTCAATTAAAATTAATTGAAAATTTTCATTATCAAATAAACGGTTTAAATCAACATCTAAATCACTCGTTAAATTTAATTAATGGATATTACGATGAAATGCAATTTGTCACATAATATCAAATATCATTTTAATTTATATTTTATATTTCTTCACTATATAAAATAATTATTTTAATAAGAAAAATCATTTAATAAGAATTAAAATATCGATTTTATCGATCCCAAAATCTCGAAAAAAGATTAGATGACAGGTAATATTTAATGTGATTTATTTTGAAGTGAGTTGATTTGGTCCCTATTCAGAGCAATTTTGATGTTTCCACCAGACCTTTCTGAGAACGTTCAACAAAATACCAATCATCAAGATATTGATTAACCTTTAAAAATTGATATTAAACTGAATATGTTTATTTTAGAATAAATTAGATTGTTCTAGGTTAACAATTCTACATTTTTATTTTATTATGATATCAATTTTTAATTTACTATACAAGAGAAAAACGAGTTTTAAAGAAATGTTAATGGTCGACTGACAGGAATTAAACAACCTTGATAAATATTTTTAAATGAGTTTTTACCATAATTGTTAAGCAAATACAGACAAATTTTACATACCTACTTAAAAAGTACTCTTATAAACAAAACAAAGTATGCAAACCCATAAACTTTGTTCAGGAAAATCTTTATTTTCTCTTCTTTTCAAAGTTTTTTCTAAATACAATGCCGTCCATATGTTTTGAGCCACACGTATAATTTAATATAAGTACTTCGAATCTTTGTCCACCAAGTAGCCACATGGCCGTCATTTAATTTTTCACCATTCAACCATTCCAGAGCAATATGGATGTCCGTATGATTACCTGAGTTTCGAATTTTAGCGGTACTGATTAACTTTGAGCAAATCAAATAACGTAACTGCAAGTCTGAAGAGGTAAGCATTCGAAAAGCCTGTAAAACATTTTGTATCATGTAATCGTCTACTGCGGCAATGATACCCAAACCACTCAACTTTGTATGAGTATATATAAGCATTATTTAAAAGATTTCTTGGTATTTTTTATAAGATGCCGTACCTTTTCATCATAACCGATATCGTCCTCTAATGACACCACTTGTCTTCCATGAGGTGACGAGAGAGTTTGAATATTGATGTCTCTATTTCTTAGAAGAAATGGAAGCCTTGATTGCAAGAAGATCTTTAATTATTGGATTTTTTGAGCAGGACTTAAAAAGCTTTTGCAAATTTTATCAAAATTCTTGACATTTTCCGCAAGTAAATCATCAATGTTATGATTGATCTTTTTACCAAAAGGTACTCCAAGATAATTATATGAGCCTGTTTCTGCAATTGGTGGCATCTTCTCGGCTCCAATGTTCAGTAGGTTCTGTGGTTTTAAATTTTGATCATAGTAGCCGCATTTGTTTGATCTAAAATTTTGTCCAGCCCATTCTGCTAGTTCTTCAACTCTTATTAAGGTTTCTTTCAACTTACCAAAGTTATTAGAAATAAGAACAATATCATCCGCGTATGCCAGTGATGAATTGTTTATTCCATATATATCGTATCCACAGTTTCTTTGGTCATTCTCACGAAATATAAAATCGATAGCCAGACAGAAAAGTGTCATGGACAAAGGACATCCTTGTTTGACGCCTCTTGTTATAGGAATTGGATCGGTACAGATGTGGTTGCACATGTAAATTGTTTGGATGCAGCTATAAAGATTTTTAATCAAATTTATTATTAGGTATTGCAGGCCCATTTTTCAAGGAATAGCCATAATAGGGAGTGTGGCACTGACCCAAATGCGTCGACTAAGTCGAGGAAGCATATGTGTAGATTGGATAAGATTTTCTTCCCGCATATAAAAAAATCATATTGTGGACCTAGAGTTTTCTCCGTAATATTGATAATATCTTGATTCATATATTTCAGGATAATTCGATTTAATATAAATTCCAACTACCAAAGCAAAAGTTGTTCAGATAAAAATTTTGCTTACTCAGAAATATTTTTATTTGTGTAATTCATTCAAAATTACTGTATATTACAAATGAGGTTTTATTTCTAAAATAATAATTTGTAAATTTACAATAATCTTTCGTTGAAAGCTAGGTTTTGCATCTTCTTTTTCTTGACATAATCTTTTATGTTCATTGAGTAAATTTTCTGATCTATATGAATTTAAACAATTAAGAAAAATACGATTTTGTGATTTTGTATTAGCACAGATATTCAGATTTTACATAATATATAATGATTATTATTTAATAATAACAAATTGCATATTCTTTCTTTTATAGTTGGATGAGCTATGAAATGTTCAATATGGATTGGTAATATTATTCATTTCCATTTGTACTATTTTCCGATAATTCAAATACATTTACAGTATTATTATTTTGATTTTTAATTTTTTTATATCTTTTATTTTCACTGGAAAATTTATACCATTTAAATTTAATTCATTCACATATGTAACATAATTATTTACTCTTTCATCATGATTCTTTGCTGGATGTAGACAAGCTATTACAAAATACACAAAACATCTTAAATTTTTATATTAACAATATATGATAATGAATTAAATGATAATTTAACATATGAAGGATCAACTAAACTTTGATATCTGAATAAATGTAATTGAATTGAATTTATATTATCAAAATTTTCTATTTTACTATCTTAAAACTTTTCAATATTATAATCAGATATTTTAAATTCATCGTGAAGAATGTTTTTGTTATGATCAAAATCATTAGTTTTATATTTTAATTGCTTAAATAAATATTTTTTATAATGTTCTTTATTATTTTTAAATTCTTCATATGGATTTTTTGATTTTAAAGGACTTATTAATCTAATTTTTAAAGCTTTCTTTCACAGATTTCAATTTTGAATTTCATTTTTAATCTATGTTAATATTTAAATAAATATTAACAAACTTTCCTGACTCCAATTTACAAAATAATGGTCCGCTTGAATAAAGAATACAGTAATAGAAATCAATTTATTCACAACAAAAATCACAATCCAGGAGCTGTAATTATTCAGCTCGGCTCAGACGTGTTCGCCCGAGCTGAATAATTAAATGAATTAGGTTTCTAAAAAAAGATCCTGTATGGAAATAAATATTTATTTTTTATGGAAAGTAGTAATTATAATTTACCATTTTCCCATCTCTTATAATTTATATTATTATTATCATATTAACACAAAAATAAAAATCACATTAAAATAATTAACGAAAAAATTATTATATAATATAATATTAACATTATGATAAAATAAAAATGCAAAAAAATTTAACTTCTTAAAAACACAAAAATCTAAATATTGATCTTGAGTACAAACAGATCGAATTATAATTCTGTGAGATTTTTTTATCTGATAAGAACTGAATTTTAAATATTTTCGTAAATTTTAGATATATTTCTTAATAGCCAGAACAATCGGCGATGATTCATTGTTGAAATTGATAATATCTACTGCCAAGTAAGTATATTCTTGTTGCTTTCCATCTATAAAGTAAACCACCAATGGATGATGAGTAAACGTTCGACCAAATCAGATAATATTGAACAGACCTACTGACAAACAGACAGGCACAATTTTAATTTTCCGTCAATATCCAATTAAATGATACCTCCTCCAATTACCAAATACAAATTGATACGCACTAATGCAATAGACACAGACACGCCTTACAGTCCCAGAAAGATCTGTCTGGCTTCTGGACACGCTTCCATTCTCCCTGTCTCAGCACGCAAAACTTAACATCTCTATTTTATCTCTTGTTTTCATATACTTTGTACTTATAGTAGTAGGGAAATGATTTTGGAGTAGGGTACCTGAGTGATATATAAATGGATGAGTGCCGATGATATCGTAGTTTGTTGTTCGCACTTTTTACTCATTGTTATTTCGTTAAAAGAATTATTCAAGTTTTATTATATCTTCATGATGACTTTTTAGGTTTTCACAAAAATGATTACTATCATTTTTTAAAAAATAAATTGATTAATGAATGTACACGATCTTAAATGAGTAAAGTAAGAATGGATAGCCAAGATTTCGCCTACTTATTTATTATTATGTATGTTAATTTTGATAATAATTAATTTTAATTTTGATAATAATTAACATTTTTTAATTAAGTTAATCTTTACATATTACATATTGAAGTACATCCCCATGAGACAATTCATGCGTGAAGCCATAAAATCAATTAAGAAGAAGCAATAAGGTCAGTAAACTCCAAAATAAAGTGCTTCATAAGATTACGGATATTGCAATTTTTTCAGAGGTTTTAGAAAAGAATAACATCGATAAGAACTAATCAATTTAAGACATTAATACTTTTATTTACTTAATTTTTTTATTAATAGTTTTACTTCTTTCTGACTTGTTTTCTTTTGTTTCTAGTCCAACTATACTAGTACGCTGAAATGTAATTCTTATCAGGGAGACTCTTCACTACCTTCGAAGTGAAAGATTATTTTTGTTTTTAATTAATTGTTATTCAGTTTGTATTTTGTTATACTACATATATACTTAAGTCGTTATTTATTGTCTTAAATTTTATTGGTGAATTGTATTTGAATCTATTGCAGTCAGTTTCTAGCCTAATTTACCATAGATTAGGAAGGCCATTCCTATATCGATTAGTATTTGTGACTTGTTACAAAGTATATTCTATATTTAGTTTACAAACTAAAATTGAGCGTTTGACAGACCAAGTGTTGCAGACTAAAACGTAACCTGAATCTCAAGGAAATGAATAACATGTAAGTTCAAACTTTTATTCATCGTAATATACACGTACTTATACATTGTCAGATATTGTCAAAAGTCATGAATGAATCACGACTGTTTGAAAAATTCCTAATCATATAATGGACTTAAAAATAATAAATAATGAAATTTAGTGAATTTAAGTAATTCAATAAAAAATATCTATTTACTCACTACTCGTTTTCACCGTGCCCCTTAATTATCAACCTGGGACCTTTTTATTGGCGTAAAATGTGTATTTCGATAGGGATCATATTTAATTATTATTTTCTTGGTTAAAATTCCAATAAATTTTATGATTTTCGAGATATTTTAATTGTTTTACACAATAATACATTACCTAAGTGAATACTTATTTTATTTTAAGTCTATATTTCTGAAACTTAAACTATTTTGAAAATAAATATATACCATTTAATATCTGAAATCAGAAATATTGAATTAAATAATTTAATTTGTTGATTATTGAATTAAAAATATATATACTGGTTTACTTCAGAAAAACTTTAGTTTTCTAAATTTTAATATAATTTTATATTTACATTTAAATTTAGTGTAATCCTTATTATTGTTCATTTTTGTTTTAATATAATACTTTATTATTTTAAATTTTTTTAGCTAATGGTTTATTTAATAACTTAATAATTAGTTTTTACAATTTTCAATTTTAGGATGGTATTTACAATCATATTCCATTATATCACCAGTATCGGTTTGAAGTAAAAGTTAATGATGAACAGGAACAAATAAACAAAGCAGAAAAGTCTTTAAGAGATTTTGAAAATCATTTTTCTATAATAGTAAATTTAATTATTCTATTAAATGTAAAAAATTTTCCCATTCATTAGAGCTGCAATGATTATATTCCTTTCTGTATAAACAAAAGGTCAATGGAAACAATTGTCAGGAATCGAAATCGTAGATCAATCGTAAATGAAATAACTCAAAATGGCTCGAGAAATTATAATAGTGATAACTATAATATCAATGAATTGGGTGATGAAGTTGGTCCCATCGAACAGGAGGACGAAGAGGAGGAGGAAGATGATGATGCTGCCATTAGTGAAATAAGTGATAGAGAAATGTATACTAGAAGAAATGAAGACATGCAGGAGGACGACATCGAAATGGATCTACCTTGGAGTAGATAATTTGTATCAGAAAACTTAAAAATTACTTTTTTGTACAGATTTCATTAATTCAATTCTTCTATTTATAATTGAATCATTTTATAATAATTATTTGTATCAAGTAATTTTTAATTGTCTATGTCAACACTTATAATTTAATTTTAAATTTAATTATTGGTTAAGTACTCAAAATATTTTGATACTGGTCGATACGCAACAGCCTTTCATAATTTGTTATGAAGTAGTATCTTGGTATGGGAAATCACAACTGAGGTTTCTCGATGAATATGCGATGACCAGGAAGATATTCCTAATTATCTTAAGAAGAAAAACACAGTTAACCAGAATATTTACCTAAAAAAATATGCCCAATGATGTTTAATGACATTAACAAAAGAATGAATATGAAATCTTGGACATATTCATTCTGCAGCAAAGACGCACAGGTAAATCAGCATTTGCATACATAGAGCGCAACACACCTGCAAAATGGCCAACCAAGATTCCAGACTTTTCAATGTCTTTGAAGAATAATTCTCTCTGGTGTAGTAAACAACTGCTCAAACATTGACAATGTCGACCAACTGAAGACAATAATTTTTGAGTGTTGGAGCACAATCTCTCCACTGGCCATACAAAAAACCTGTCAGTTGGATTCCACGTTTACTTATATGTATTGAAGTGTATGAAGGAAACTTTGAATATATTGTGTAAAATTTTTATATTAAATTGTATCGATTTATAGTGGGCACCTTGTAGCACAGAAGCATTTGATCGTTGAATGTATCATGAATCAGATGATTCTTGACATAGAGCACCTAAGGGTGAACAGGATTTTTATGGCGTTATATTACCAGTTGAACTAATCACTTTCGTAAAATTATTTACTTTCTGATCTGTGTTGAGTTTTTAAAATTTATAACACTTGAGTGATTGAGTTAAGAAAAGAGTACGAAAATAAAAATCGGGTTATATGCAAAAATCAGAATTGTTAAGCTTCATAAATACTTTGAAAAATCATGACTATCAAGAGGCGTACTCTACTTGATCATAAGGAAGTGAAATTTATTTAAAAATTATACATAAAATCAAAACAAAAACATTACAAATTTTAGAGATCACCAGAAACCATTAAATTAATTTTGTAAAAGAATCAATATAATTTAAAGAAAACAAATTAACGATAGTTTCATAAATTGTGTCAAGAAATCCATTAGAAAATTTAAATTAATTCAATGGATTAAATATTAATATATTGAATTTAATTAGATTTCAATTAATGAGTAAGTCTAACAATGCTATAAAAGTACCAGAGAACAAAGTTCTGCTGGAGAATATTGAACAGAACGAAGAGTTCTTAAGAATTAACAAAACTTTGTCAGCGTTAAAAGATAGCCAAGCAAGAAAGTTTGATAGTGATATAAAACTTCAAGCAGAAATATATGATTATATTGTGAAAGAAAAAAACAAATTCAAAACTGCATTATATGAAAGAGGAAAGATCGCCAGTCCATGTGATTGCCTCAAATTATGTGATTATAGACACATAATGAAGCAAATGGTTACAAGTTTCAATAGGCTTTACGACATTTATGTGGATCTTTATGCTAAATTCCATGTTTTATTTTCCAGTAGCGAAACAATAGAAGAAGACAAACAATTAGATTTGATATACCCGACAAAATATGAGTTCCATTTTAATCAAATGAGCAATGCAAATAATTTTCGTTTAATTTCTTTTATCAAAAGACCGCTTGAAACCTGTGATATTGAACCAAAACAGAATTCCAATGTTGACAACTATGAAGCGGAATTCATAGAGAACTTGGAAAAAAGTATATTACAAGAAGATTACGATGAAAAAAAGTACATTGAAAGTCTGGCAAAAATTCAAGTGATTAGGAAATCAAAACCGCTGGTTTTCAGATTTATTGATTGGATCAAATCCAAACTTTCAGGCCAAAAAGAATGTATTTGTCTTCACTGTAGCGAGAGGGAAAAATTAGGCGTTTATCGTTTGGCTATCTATTCTTTATACAAAGAGTACAGTGCAATGTATTTGGATTTTTTAGGATTGTATTATGCAAACGTAATAGTTGAAAAAGACGATGAAATGAAAATTATCATACCTTCTTCTAAATATTATGAAGCGAAAGATAAAACAGATCAATATTTTAAATATGTTTTTGAGGATGTAATATAACAGTAAAATAAAATATTTTATTAAAATACATATACATTAAAAAATATACTTTATACAAAGAGTACAGTGCAATGTATTTGGATTTTTTAGGATTGTATTATGCAAGCGTAATAGTTGAAAATGACGATATGAAAATTATCAGACCATCTTCGAAGCATATGAAGCGAAAAATAAAACAGATCAATATTTTCAATGTTTTTGATGATGTAATATAACAAAAAAACAAAATATTTTTATTAAAATAGATACATTAATTAAATGAAATGTTATAATAATATAATTACAAGAACTAAGTATTTTCAATCTTTCCCAGGATTTCAGTTGTTTCTTCACCACTCATGTTTGAATCCATTTTCAATAATATTTTTTCTTGTTTGAGTGAATTCTTTTTCTTAAAAGTATAAAACGCAACCAAAAAAAATAAAATGAAAATGATAACTAATATGATTATTCCAACAATGAATCCGTATTTCCTTCCTAAAAAAATTTCGAAATAACTTTAAAAAATTTAAATATATAAAAAATCGAATAAAATCAAAAATCAAATAATAATAAAATTTCTAGAATGTCTTATTATTTTATTAATATATTTTATGATTATGATATTGACGGATACTCATAAAAATATAATCGGTATCGATTTCATTTCGATATAAGCCTGTTGTGGTCAACTTACTTTACAAGAATCTCATAAGGAAAAACCTACAAAATTGAAAATGGCAAAACTTTATTTCACGAGATTTTTTCTGTTCCAAGTTTAGTTTTTTATAAAACCAGTAAAAACATAATACACTATCCAATAAAATCACACATTTCTTCGATTTTGTTCAAAACATGTAACATTTCTCCAAAAAGAAATTTCAAGCAAAATATTTACCAAATTCAAAGGAGACTTTTGGAAGTGATCGTTAAGTCAATATCAACTTGGCTAGTTTCAAAGTGTAATAAAAATAATCAATATTAAATTAAATAAATAATATAAAATTAAATTAAGAAAAAAATTAGTAAGAAATTGTTAGAGTCAGGTTCATTTTTTGTACTATTTTATAGTTCAGAAATTAAAGAAACTTATAAATTAAAAAAGTTTTGAAAGATACAATTAAAAAAGAAAATTTTGTTGATTTCAGAAATTTTTTTTTAAAAATTAGATTAACGCAAAGTTATTTATTTAAATAATTCTGACTTAATCTATTTTCAATTTTCACACTAACTATAACACAATTATAGGTTTTCAAAAATCATTAAAACAAAATATAAATATGAATTTTGTAAGATAAATATGCTTGTGTCAACATGTATAAATCAGAAATTAAATTTTAATTAGCCCATCAGTTGAATAATAAAAAAATTGATAAATTTTAAAGAAAATCAATCAAAAATATCAATAAAGATACATTTTTAAGTATTATTTAAAAAATTTTAATTTAATAGACTAAAAATTGAAAATACAAATACATAATTGAACTTTAATAAAAACAGTTTAAAAAAAATACTTTATCGATTATTTTTTTAGGATTACACTAAATATTTTCTAAGGAATTTCAAAATAAGAATCTTAAAATACTTTTTACACATGTATATTTCTATTTTTTTATGTATTGACTAAAGACACATTTTTTAAAATATAATTTTGTATCCTATTGTCGTTTAAAGTGACAAATTTTTTATAAACTAATTTTGAAGAAAAATTGATTCAGTTGAGGTTGCTTATATCGAAAATTTAATATAATTAAAAAAGTTTTCATGACTGAAAAATTAAATTTTAAAATTTTTGCCATTGCAACTTCTGACCTATGAGGCGGTGCGTTATCATGAAGGAAAAACACATTTTTCTTCAACATGTGTGGCTGTTTCACTTTTATCTCTTCATTCAAACGGGTCAATAATCCACTTTAATATTCTTCATTAATTGTTTTTCATATTTCAAGATAATCAGCTAGAATTACACCGTGCGCATTCCAAAAAATTACAGCCATGACCTTTCCAGCAGATGCAACAATCTTCGCCTTTTTCCTGAGCTGGTTCGCCTGATTTTATCCAATGCCTTGATTGATTTTTAGATTCAGGGGTATAGTTGTGAATCAAGTTTCATAAACAGTGATAAAACGACGAAGAAATTCATTTTGATTGTCTTGGAATAAAGCCAAACCTTGCTCCGAGCTTCGCATACGCTTTTGGTCAACTGTGAATAAGCGCGGCACCCATTTCACAGACTCATTCACCCATTTATCTCATTTCCAAATCTTTATGCAAAATTGAAAATGTTGATCCAATTGATATGCCATCATCCTGGGCTTTCTCACGCACTTTGATTCGTCTATCATTAAGAACAATATCGTGAATTTTTTGAATAATTTCCGATGTTTTCACTTTATTTGGACCGTGCGGAATCATTTGTGCTTGTACGTCCACAACGAAATTCGGTGAACTATTTATGGATCATCCCGATTGATGGTGAAGAGTCACCATAATATTTCGTAAATTTGTTTCGATGAAACTCTCAAAAAATGTTTCAGGAAGACTTGAAATTCGTGATTTTCCATTTTCATTTTGATAACTGTTATTGACAACTTTGAAATGTGATATAATTAAAACAATTTTATGTATTTATCTGAAATTTCGAATTTTACATTTTTAATGTCTAAATTGTTTAACAAAGTTTTAAAACACTAGTGCTAAAACTTGTTTTATTTTTCACGGCCTTATTGAACCGCCATCGTAAAAGAAGTATTCATATTAACACGTTAACTAATGTTGTCTTGAATATTGGTGTTTTTTTGCTTTATCGAAAAGCTTTTTGTCCAAAGTGATTATAAAACATTTTATTAAGATTTTTAAATATTTTTTGATTTTATTATATTTAAATTTTCGTTAAAAAATTAATTTGAACTTATAATGACAACATTTCTATAACCTACATACAATGATAATTTTTAAGCATTCTCGTACTTTGACAATTTTGATAATATTTTACATCAATATACTCAGTTCAAAAATCCTTTTTAACTTTTGAATTCATTCATAATCATTTCTACTCAATTTCCACCGTCATCAATAGTTTCATTAAAATATTTTCTCTAATAGATTGACCAATATTAATTAAAAAAAAATTTATAACGGTGTTCATAATCTGGAAAACCATTACAGTATCCTTTATTTAAATATTTAAAGTTATTAATAATAATTATTGGAGTTTATACATTCTCCAATTTGGATTTTTTGTGCAAGATAACGTCTAAGAATATGTTACCTTTTGGCGATTCTTTGGTAAAAATAAATGTTTTCAGTGTGATTTGACTTGATAGATTTAATTTGACAATCCATTCATATTCTGAACCTTTATACAATCGATCGTAATCATCTTTTATTCCGTAACAAGTGATATTTTTGATTTCTACACTTGCACTCAATATTAACAAAAAGTGTGGTTTGGTATTTATATGAACATTTTCTGAATCTCCAACGACTTCTAAAATAAAAATATTTGAATATTTCGATAAATAAATTTTCTAGATATTTCTAATTTATCAACAATACAAAACAAAATATTAAATCATCCTTTGATTGTAAACAATTTTTTTGGAAAAATAATAATATTTGTTTTATCAAAATTGACAATATTTTCTTCTTTGCACTAAATATAATTAATTCTTTAATACAAGTATAATAAAATTATTTTAGAAAACAAAATTTAAGAAGAAAATTGTGATTTATCAATAAGAAAACCTAAGCGCTATTACTTCCTCTTTCGTCTTTGATGTCAGAACTTTATGCCTTTGACAAGCTCTGCATAACTGAAATACCTGCTTAATCTTAGTTCTCATATCTTTGATCTTCTAGATATCGGTATACTTTTCTGTCCCCACGCGTGTTAACTGATTATGCGTTTCGTTCCTCTGTTTTTTTCTCATTCATCCAATCGCCCGTAGAATAATCGTCCACTGTCATCACATTTAATCTCTTCCAACCGTGCATTCTCGTGTTTTTTCTGGCATTGTATGAATTTCGAACATTCTCTTCTTGATAACATAATCATAAGACCAGATTCTACACATCCCCAGTAATTTATTTATCTGAATGTAGATCTATCTGTCTGTTTATGTTCCGTATAGTTCTGCTTTCATTCCTTTCTTCCGAATCTTTTCGAATCTTTTGTACATTGTGGTCGGATTTTGTTTGACTCAGTCTGCCCACCTCATATCTCCTCGCTTCTCCTTGTGGGCTCCTGTTGGCTTCGTAACTCATTTACTTCACCATTAAATTTTCAATTTCCTCAACGGTCTTCATTTCAAGCATTTTGTTGTTTATGCAATGCAAAAGCATTTTTGCAACTAACTCATCTTCTGTTAGCTGATGTATTCCATCACTTTTTTGACCTTCTGTTTGACCTTCAGAAAAAAGTCTGAATGCTCTCTGAACCGCGTCGGTATTATAGTAATTCTTCCCAGTCTGTAACCACATATTTTCTTTGGCTAACGCTAGACGTAATCGAACGTCGAATCCATCCGCCAAGTTTGCTGTCCTATCATATTCCCCGCATTTTCTTAGGCTTGTTCAAAACATCGATATATCAGCGGCACTGGTTGATAAATATTTCCAGATTATCGGACGGGTTCAACATTTTTGGAAGAATTCTTTCCACTAGTGGGTCTGCTGGTATGATCATCATGTTGTTCGAATCCCAGTATCTCCGATTAATTTTCAACTAACATGGCGACCACACCAGAACACCAACCAGCGGACGAGGTCTCGAAAGTAAAAATGTAAAGGAGTATAAATTGAAGTAAAGAGACTCGAGGCGGTTAAGGGTCCGGATGTCAACTTTGAAGGAGGGAGATGTGAGATAAATTGAAAATTAGTCTGGGGATGTAGCTCAGCGTTCAGAGCAGTCCATGTGCATGTGGAAGGTCTCTTGATTCCATTATGATCTCTTGAATTTTAAGATAAAATATTGCTAGAAGAATATATAGAAAAAGTTACCAAACGAAATTATTACTTTGGAATATTACAGAAGCCCAATAAATGAAGATGATTATTTTAGTTTTACTCAGTTGATTGAGACAAATTACAAAAAAATCAAACAAAGAATGATTATCAATAAAATAAGTATACTTGAATAAAATTTTAAATAAATTCAAACTTACTTTTTTGAATAGCATTTTGTTTACAAATATCAAAAATAAAAATTCAGTAAAAAATATCAGTTCGAAATTGACTTTCTGTCCTAAAAATCAATAAACTTACTAATAAAACAACTATAACAATTCAAATTCAAAGTAATATTAATATTAATCCATTAAAGATTTCATTTTTACTTTTTCCATTCATTTCCCATTCAATATTTCCTCTCCAAAAGCTTGCGAAAGGACAATGAAACATTGTCATATTTCCAGATATCTTTTCAGGAGATATACTGCTTATTTCTTTCGCACATCTAAATCCTCGGTCAAGAACATCTTGGATGTAATTCTCTGAACTGAAATTTTCAAATAACTATAAAATAAAATGTGTCGAAACGAACTCTGTTGTACTGTTATCATATTTTGAACAAGAATTGTTTTTCATGTTCCACACACAGAAAGGATCACTGGCACAGTCAATACATTTCGAGTATTGACTACAATTTATCTTCAAACTCAAGTTGCGAATATTACCCGGTGTTAATATATAAAGATGATAATCCTTAGAGAAACTGAATATCTTGCTCACAAAAATATCTTTAATACTTTTTCCAAAACATCTTTAATCAAATGAAATTGTGGATCTCTGTTGTTTGGAAATTTATGTCTGTCATCGTCATCAACAACGGTTATATCTTGTAAAAGTGAACTGCCTCTGTATTGATATGATTCGCCCCAATCTCTTTTTTCCATCGGCGTATATTGCCGATAGAGATATGGCTGATCTGTGTGTCGAAATATACACCAATTATACCATTGATCCTTCGATTTATCTGGTCCATGATTAAGAATTGCATTGTCGAAGTCACAAAGAACAACACGATAAAAGTGACCCGTTGCTAAATGATCAATTACATTTCCGTCGTAAAATTAGACTGGCAAAAAAAAGTAAATCAACTGTCTTTAACACTCAAAATCCTTTTCATTGAAAACCCGAGAATATAAGCTTTCTGTGCACCAATCAAATGATTTAAGAAAATCTTTTTTATTTATCAATTAAAATTAATATTAAATTATTGGTCAATAATTAAAAAAATCAACAGTCTTAACTACCATCAAAAATTATACCGTCCGTGATGCATAATTCAAAATAAGAAATGAAATAATCTAACTGAGACTTTTTTAATCTATTGATTTAATTATTTATTGAGTTTCTTCAAGTTTTGTTACTTAACATTTTACATTATAATGCACTTTGTTTAACTTAAGTTTAAAATCGAAAATCCTCACGGTGCCGATAATAATTGCATATAAAGTGAATTTTAAAATTATATGAGTTCTGTTTTTTTATATTTTTCTCATACAAAAGAATATAATAGATTTCGTCAGAACAATGGATAAATAAAAATTACAATATTTTCCTCAAATTCACATAATTAATGCCCCTATATGAAACGAATCAGATTTTGAGAGAAATCTTATTAGAAATGGTAGAAAATTAAAGATAACGGGTGATGCATAAAAAAGTGCACGACTTTTATCTTTCTAAAATTTGTATTTATGCATTATACTTTAATAGAC
>JBBMKC010030964.1:0-18376 GCA_037834085.1 Bipalium vagum | reverse complement strand
ATTTGCGCTGTATATGGAGATGGTGCCATAGCAGAAAGAACTGCTCGTGATTGGTATGTTAAATTCAAAAATGGAAAATATGACCTCAAAGACGCACCTCGTTTATATTCAAAATTAATAAAAGAGACACTTTATTTAAATTAATTAATTTACGGAAATCTGTTTAAGTATTTTTATTTTTATTGGATTAATAAAATTTTTGAAACTATGAGTGACTTTATTGAAATAGCTCCTAGCAATTGCCAAGTAAAATACAAGGGGAACGTACCGCTTGCTTCGAGATACCTATGCAAAAAATGTTCCTTCGATGATCACATGTAAAGACTGGTTTTGCCTTTTTAGAAATGGTCAATATGATACGAACGACAAGGAGCATGGGAAGCCACAAAAAGAATGTGAAGATAGAGATTTGAGGCTGTTGGACGAAGACCCATGCCAAACACAACCTGATCTGGCTGCCGCATTAAATGTGACTCAACAATGCATTTCAAAACGTCTGGCAGTTTTCGGAATTATTGGTAAATTAGGAATGTGGATCCCACATGAATTGACAGAAAGATGCATTGAGGGAGCGAAAAACAATTTGTGATGTCTTTCTTCAGAGACAAAAAAAGAAAAGTTTTTTGCATCGAATTATCACAGGAGACGAAAAATGGATTCGTTATGACAATCCAAAACGCAAAGCAGCCTGGGTGATGCCAGGTGAACCCGGTCCATCAACGCCGAAACAAAATGTCCACGGTTTGAAAGTTATGTTGTGTATCTGGTGGGATCAAAAAGGAGTGATCTATTATGAATTTTTAAAATCTTCTCAAACACTAACTGGTGAACTTTATCAATCACTATTAATTCGTTTGAAGCAAGCTTTGAATGAACAACGACCGGAATGGGTGACTAGACACGAAAAGATATTTTTACAACATGATAACACAAGACCACACGTTAATTCAATTGTAAATAATTACTTAGAATATGCAAAGTGGGAAGTCTTACCTCACCCGCCTATTCACCATACATCGCTCCTTCGAATTACTATTTGTTCCGCTGCTTGCATTCAGGACTTTCCGGAGAGTGGTTCATTTCTCCTGAAGACATCCAAAATTGGATTGACAGCTGGAATTCATCAACAGAGCCAGAGTTTTTCTTTCATGGAATTCCTTCGTTACCTGAAAGGTGGGCAAAGGTTGTAGCTTCCAATGAAACATATTTTCAATAAATGTTTTTAAATAAAATTTGTAATAAATGTCTTTGTTTTCTTATTTAAATAGCCAGGGTCATAGTTGTACACCTAATCATTTTATTACCATTTTCTAACTAACCTTATATTAATATTAAATGAGGTTATCCCAGATTTAGTATAGTATAAGAAAAGTTTTTGTGTTGTATAGACCTGAGAATTAAGATAAAAAATGATTTAAGTTAACTATTTTCATAATAAATTAAAAAATGTTCGGTGAAAGATCATTATCTTTTAAAACGATATTGCACAAATCTTGTCTATTTAAAACAACTATCTTTAGAAGAAATGTTAAGGATGGACTTGCTTGATTTAGTGCATACGAAATAGGAAAAATATTAGAAAAGAAATATTTTTAGAATAATTTCTGATTTTTCAATTTTTGTCTTTATTAAAAAATAAATTTAAAATTAATCTGTAAAAGTAAATCTTTAACAGCACCATTTAATTGATATTAAACATATTTTGATATTCAATGTTGTAATAATCATAATTTTAGAGATTTTAATCTCTTTATTAAAATTAATGTTTAATTGGAATTTTATAAAATCTAAAATGATATATTTATTTTAATTAAAATTAATAAATCTCGTAATCTCACAGAAAAATTATTTTGAAAAATATTATTTTTCTAATTATTATTTTTTTATAAATTTTGTAATTATTATTTTTTAAATAATTTTTCTAAATTATCAATTTTTTATATTTAATCACAAAATGTTTTCTAATATTATTGGATATTAAAACATCAAACTTATGACAGTTTATTATTTACAATAATGATATAATTAAAAAAAAATGTTTAATTTCATGAATTTTAACTTTGAAAATAATCTATTTAATAAATTTCCGGAGTTAAATTGACATTTGAGATACAATTATTTCCTTGTTTGATAAATATTTTTGATTATTTCATTTATAAATAACAATGCTATGTTTTTTAACTGGATTGGTCTCTGACCTGAGTTATATAATTAAAATCACACAAGATGGTTCACTTGAGTCTGAGAAGACTATATTTTTGAATTATAAGGTTAATTTTGGCATTTATTTATTAACTTTAATATTTTTTAAATTCGTACTTAATGTCATTCAATTTAACTTTCTACTTCAATGTCGACTTTCAAATGTGACCTGTAAAAGTTTCCATAAAATGTAAATATTACTGCACAGTGCTCATTGAAGAACCGCTATAAAAATATATATATATTTATAACTGCGTGCATAATCCATTTTATAATAATAAATCAGTAATAATATTAATAATAATTTAGTAATAAATAATCTTATATTTTATAATTATAAAATAATATTAATATTTAATTATTCTTGCGACGACACTGAGTATGGACATATTTTTTAAAGTAAGGCTTAGCATGGAAAATATTGTGGACAAATAAATGATCTCGATCTCACTGGTCTTTAGGCAACTTATTGGTTTATAACTGATAGCTCAGGGATCAGTTGAATCTTTTTGGTAAGTAGTTCGTAGTAGTTTGTTCATTAGTTTAATTTTTAAAAAATTCCATTTATTTATTCCTTTTGTCTCATCATAATTTACTACAGAATTTGTTCATACAATTATTGATACAAATACCTTTTCATTATTTAATAAAAAAGCATCTTTTACCATTCAGAATATATATGATTATGCCATGTTTTCTATCTATCTATTATAATAAAAACTGTTTTAATTATGTATATTAAAAATCGGAACGAACTTTCCGGACAACTCAATATAAAAAAGAAAAACTATAAGAAAAACATTTGCATAAAAGTTTTCGAATTATATTGCTTTGTTTTGTTTTAAATTTTTCTTTTATCCATGGAATTTAAAACGTTCTTGATTTTTCATGGTAGTAAATGTGTCGTGTCTGAACTTTAATTCGATATTTTGGTTTTGTGTGCTTTAAAATGATTGTACTCTATCTTTATAAATCTTTACAAAACACAATAAATAAAAAGTTGCCGTTTTTTACTTAATATAGTTTTTTTTAATTTATTTATATTATTTTCTTAATTATAGTTTTTTAAAAATTATTTTTATCTACTTTCTATTTATAGTAATTATTATTTATTAAATAATTTTCTATTTATAGTATTTATATATTATTAGATATTTTTTTATTGTATAATTTATATTTATAATGATAATAATACTAATACAAATAATAATAATATCAGAAAATTTATACACTAGTACAGAAGGTTATTTATTTACTTATTTATCGAATAGGTATTATATTGTTATTTTTATATAATTAATTATTAATTAATTTTATTTATATTTTTTGGTTTTTGCATTTATATTCAAAAATTATATTTTTGTCAAATAATTACCTATTAGAGTGTACCATTACAATAATGTTTATCAAGGACTATTTTTGAATTAATTATAATAAATTTAAATATTTTATTCCTCTATATTCATAAAACCATAAAACAAGAGTTCGCTCAGAAAATACATATACAAAGGGAATAGAAATGATTGACAATGTACTTTGTAAAATAAGTGTTTGTAAACATGTATATTACAAAGATGATAGTCTGAAATATTGTTCTTTATTCTGCTCTTTAAGGCGGATGTCCCCAAAATTCCAAAAAATTACCAACCATATGATATATCTAAATATTGACCTTAAAAATGAATATTAATGGTACACCTAGACTTGCAAAAAATGAACAAAATTTTTAAAAAATCCATTACCCAAAATACACACAAATTAAAATAATAAAATAATGATGAATAAAATAAGCTCAAGATGCCTTACACCCATATTTCAAAGAAATTTCTGTATAACGTACTTCAAACGGAAAAGTATTTTGAGTACAGGTGAAACGTTAATCAATTATGCAACTTTCTGATTGCAAAAACTGGAAAACTTTCCCCAAGATTAAGCGTTGGCAACGAAACAATTTCATATTCCCAAGAGCAATGGTTATGATTTTGAAGGGGAAAATATAAGTTGCAAATCATCTGAGCGAAAGCCAAATGGGAAACGAAATGAAATCAGTGTAATGTTTTTCAACAGCACAAAACTCATCTGGCAGCGAACTGTTACAGATGAAATTGACGTTATTTTGACAATCTCAACGAATAAAATGTGGACGATAGTCAAAATATTTAGTAGGAACAAATGATTTTGAGAGGAGAATAATACTCTGAGATTATTGGGATCAAAAAGCATGGTTATATCTACTAGTGCTGACCTGCTCAGAAAGCTAAAAATTAGGCGGATTAGGTACTTGATATTAAGACCATCAAATTACATTTATATTTTTCATAAATATTGGGCTGGCTCAAAGTATATAAAGTAAGACCAACAAAGGGTCTGGCTTATAATAATAAAAATTAATGAATAAAGAATATAATGGTAATAATAATAATTTTTCTTTATCCTTTTCTAATTTTAACAATATGGAATTGTCAAGATCAGACCAGGTCAGTAATTAGGGACAGGTTTAGTAATTTACACCTAAAAACGGAATGGATATGAATGTTGGTCTACAACTAAGTAGTCTTCAGATCAATATAAAAGACTATGGACCCCTCAATAGAGTGATAAAAAATTTATTTTTTAAAATATACGGAGTTTTAACCACCTAGAATTCAGAACCTTAACTCACTTTATTATTACTTGTGGAGCGTTCTTCAGAGGTAGTCCAACAAATGATCGAACAAAAATTGATATAGTTGAGCCAGTAATCAGAGCCTGTTTTCGGTTCAGATCCCATTTGGAGGCCGTAATCAAATCAGAAGGTAACTGGATTGAATAATATGAAATATGAAATTTTTAAAATAATAAATAAATTTAACGATTTCATTGGTCATTTCTAATATATAGATGGTTTATGTTTTATCGAAAAATTTCTGGATTTAAGTGGGACACCCAATGCACCTCTCACATCCTGTGAAACAATAACGAGAGAAATGTAACTGAAGTATGTCCCAGGTTAGGTATAATTTTTCATTATTACACTACGAACATTACATCATCAGATGTTTCTCTGTTTAGGCGTTTTAAGAAGGTTAGTGATAAAAGTCTAAAATAAAAAGCTTTTCCTATCAAATTGGTGTAGATTTGAGAAGTGTGTGGGTTCGTGGAAACTAATTATAAAGAGAACTAACGACTTAATATTTGATTAAAAACTCTTCAATTAAAATTTATCTATTTCACTTTCATTAAAAAATCTGTTAAAAACTTTTGTAAAGACCAAATATTATTAGATTATTTTTGTACATAAAGAAATTTTCTCTAAAGTAAAAAGGCAATAGAAAACCAAATTAAAAAATTGCACACAAATCTGTGATTTTCAAGGAGTATATTCCTTCTGAAAAAGCTCAATGGTTGTTTTTGTGGGTTCAATAAGGAGAATTATAGTGATTTATTCGCTTTTTCGAGTAAAAGTGTTTTTCATCGGAAAACATAAAGTATTCAGTGGTATATTGAATATCTTCCATTCCTTAGGTCACGATGGAATGAAGAATGTTTGCTTTATGTAAATATTTTCCTATGAATATTTTCTACATTGTCTGTTTCCATTAAATTTTTTGTGATTTGTAAATTCTGTGAAAACTTTTATTTTACATCTATTTCCAACTTAGTTTCATTATTGTGAAACTTCGTTCATTTACATTAGACTCCAAAATTTGTGGATTATTGTATACTAACTTCATATCTGTTATCTGTCATTAAAAAATAATAAGATAATTTATTATTTAATATGTAACAAAACTTTAAAACTGTTTCCGAAATCCTTTTCTTAAAGGATTTCATTTTAGCGTTGAATTATAACCGGTAATGAAAAAATGGTTGTGTTTGCGAACCAGAAGCGAAAAGAAAATCTGGACAAACATCTGGTGAGCCATCAATATTTACAGTACCAAGGTGGACGAGAACACAAAATATAAAAAGACTAGTAATATTAACCAAAATAATTAATTAATACTTTTGGGAAGTTAGCAGATTTTCATTAGTCAAGAAATTGGTTTTCTCAAGTAAATCAGAAAAAGAAAAGTGAAATTATCTATTAAAGATAAATTTAGAATTTAATTGAGGAAATCAAAATTATTTTAAGTATCTGATTCAATTCGATCTTGTTCACTATAAAAGTTGGGGGTTGTAGATTGACCAAACTGCCAGGTGATATATACCTTACTTGAAATTATTATTTTAAATTATTGATATTTAGAACGTAAACTTATTGAATAAAGCATCTAATTTGTGAAACGTGAAACGATTAATTGAAGACGAGTACCTGAAAAGCAAGTACATTTAATTTGTTTCTTACTATGCGATAGGATTTTGTTCAGGTTCCCCACAAATTGACTATTCATGAGTAAACCAAAACGACATGGTTAGTAATTCTGGCATTTGAAAAGAATTAATATTCGTAAGAATATTGTTTTTCCTTGTTTTTTTAAGTAACCTATTATATAACGTTTTATTATTTTTTCTTTAGTTTTTTTTGTTATCCATTATTTACTTTCATTGTAATTTTTGACAATTACTAATAAATAAGGTGAATATTTATTTTCTTTCATTATCAATTTGATAATTGATTACACTGTTATTTGAATATCTAATTGGCAATTCGGTAATTGATATCATTATTATTTGAACATTTTGTTGATAACTAGATAATATGTATCATTGTTATTTTTGGGTATGCCTAAATTGCCTATGTATTGTGATTTAATTAAACGTTGTTGATTTATTGATCTTTGTTGATTATACCAATGAAATTTTTTATACGGATTCTGATGGTTTTTGAATTATGAGGTAATTAACAGATATCATGTCAAACGTATTTTAAGAAATATTCACAAAATGTGAAAAAAATAAATCTGATTTAAAATAATAAAATATATAAATAAATAAAATTTAAAAAATGAAAAATATTTTCATTCGAATGTATATTAAGAATGAATTTAATAAAACTTTTGAGATTATTATCAGAAAGAGGAAGAATAGATAGATAATGATTTATATTACTCAAATTTTTATTTTTCCAACTGTTATAACTTAAGACTTACATTGGGAAATTAAAAATACTTATCATTTTATGATTAATCTCACGCCTTGGTAATACGCTAACACTCCCAGAGCAAGTTTTTCTCCTAAGTAAACAGATTCCAGACAGGTTGTACGTTCTAATTTAGTGATTACATAGATATTAATTTAGACTAACGTTATTTCTTATCTCAGAGACAGTTATAAATATTCCTTTTCAATGTAAAAAAGTTATAAGAAAATGAATATATAAACACTGCAGAGAAAGCAAGTTACAAAAGCAATATGGAAACTTAATATTAATGTAATGATAAACCATCGAAAATATAAAGAGGATACGTAACATATTTCTATTTGTTTTATTATTGTAATTTAATGATTGCTAAAGTTCAATGGAAAAATTGTTTTAATCTTAAAGCTTAAATAACTTTTTAGTTTATCATTAATTAATATATAAAAGATTTTTATTTTTGATGTTGCCATAGTCTTTTGTATTAATAATTATAAATAATGTACTTAGATGATTAAATAAACTATTAATTTAGATAATTTATAAATATTTACAATTTACAGTTATAAATATGAATAATTTTATCAAATCAATAGCTTAATAAAACAATAATAATAAAATGATAATCAATAAATCTTCATTGCACAATTGATTGGAAAAAAAACTCACAAGTAATCCCAAATTATCAACTATTAGAATCTTTAATGGAGTTTGCAATCTTGATAAATTTATAATTATTGCAATTACAAAAAAAATCATTTAAAATATTAACTTATGTACAAATTTTAGCATTTTATTAATTAACACAATTAAATTAATAAGAAAATTATTTTATTCATATTCTCTAGACACCCACTTTTCTTAAATTGCTAATTATTATTGAAGGTAGATTCTGCAAAAGACAATGTAAGAGAATTGGATTTCTGAAGAAATTGAGAACATTTTCAAAAAATCATCGATCATGTTGCAAAACAAGCAAAATACGGCTGCATCGCGACTCAGACACACAATCCGACGTGTGTGTGGCACTGGCATGACGGATGTTTGGGAAAATGTGTGCAGCCAATCAAATGTGCACTTGTATGTTAGACTTTATGCAGAAGCTCAAGTCAAAGGCATACCCAGTGATTTGCTAAAAATTCAACTATTATGATGCCCGTTACAGAATAATATTACTTGTGTTCGATATTCGACGAAGTTCATTACTTTCCTATTCGAAATCACTTAACTCTTACAACGGTGTAGTAACGAAATAAATCTTTCTCTTTTGATTTTAAATCTCTTGTCACCTGTACTACTAGTTGAATTTCATGTTGAAATATAGAAGAATGATTTTTATATCTTTTTTACTGTCACCGTTCTTGTTTCTGTCTCCAAATGGATCTCAAGCTGGAAATGATCGACTGAGTTCGGCCTCGAAACATTTGGCGAACAATCAAATCACAATTGATAGATCGACGGCCGATCGGTCAAACCAGGAAAATTTCAGACCTAATAAATGCGTTCCAATAGCAATCCCAATGTGTAAGAATATCGGATATAATCTGACCTATATGCCGAACCAATTTCATCACGAAACTCAAGAGGAAGCAGGACTCGTAGTACGTTAAATTATTATTAATGATAATAATATAATTGCATCCTTAGCTTAGCATTTTTCACTTTATTTATCTAAAAGAATGAAGAGTATTTATATATAAAAATACAAATAATAATAATTATGTATTATTATTATTGATAAATGTTAAAATTGTTCCTTGAGTAAATAAATGGAAGGTTTGAGTAATGTTCAAAGATATTATATTTTAACCAAGTGATATATAAAACACTATATATACGTACGTGTATAATATAATACATAATAATTTGTAATTATATTGAAAGTATTTTCAAAGATTCATTCCAGTGAATTTTGTCCTGAAAGTCTAGTTTCTCTTTTCTGTATTTTTAAGGATATCAATTTTAATAGTAAAAGGATAATTTTTATACATACATGAAAATAAAAAAATCTATTTCAAAACGAGTAAACACTGATTCAATCCCTAAATTTCTTTTAATTTTGTTATTATTATATTTATTTAAAATTTAATTTAAAATAATAAATTATTTACTGCATCGTCACTTTCCTTTTCTTATCGTCACTTGTCAATTCCATATTAAAAGGAAGTGTTGTTTTAATAATATTTATTCTTCAACCAGTTTATTTGAACAATGGAAATTATAAGTGTTAGTGACCTCTTGTATAATCGATCTGAACAAGTAATAATCAATATGTTAAAATTTTAATGAATCAATTAATACCAGACTTCTCTTTCAACGTTTATTTGACCTATGTTGTAATATTATATTAGAAATGTATTGGTATTATCACATAACAAATGACTTTATTTTGCATTTGAGTCAATTCCAATTATTTCATATAAGCTGTAACAATCTGACCTATTGCAGGATGTAATGATACGGTGAACCTAAATACACAGTAGCCTATTTTTAATTGAATATTGTGATGTTGCTGTCAACCTTCTGGTGATCTGTATTAACCACGTTATTTTCCGCGTTGATTGTTAAAATAAATGAAAAGATTTAAAAATTTCTTTCTTAGCTGTCTTTTATAAGAAGTCTTCGTCTTTCGAGTGAGTTCTTTCATTTGTATTCATCGTTTTTGAATCTTTCAGTTGGCTTTAATTGATAATAAGTAATTGAATGACGTTTAAAGACGCTACTGTTTTTTGAGTTTATTCTTCTTTTTAATCCTCATAATGTTTGGAATTCTGAATTTTCAAACTTCTAAACGTTTCTTTCTTAGATATATAAGTCTTTTCGTAGATAAAGACAGTCTTCATAGGTTCTTTTAGAAGAGTTATTGTCATCATAAGTTTTCAGAAGTAAACGAGCAGTTTCATTTATGTGCACCAAATGACCTTGGGTTACCTTAATTCTGAGATACGACTGAAACAAACATGATACTTTAACATCTTTGTTCTATTTTATAAATAGTTTAAAATGATAATATAATGTTTTTATAAAATAAATGTTTAAATTAAAAAAACAAAAAGGAATTTTGGATTTCACTAAAGTTATTTCTAAAAAATAATCATTTTTTCTTCCAGTTTATATCATTTAATTATTTTGGTAATCTTTCTGTAAAGCGGTTTTAAACTCAAATTTTCACATCTAAGGCTTTTTTCAGGTCACACCTTCACGAATTCATATGACAAGAACGCCATAAGAACAGTTCGATGTTTTCCTCATGTATTTGTAGTCTTACTCACCAGTACAAGTTTTGGACTGTATATGGTTATATTCAAATATCTTAGTCTTATTTATTTTACACGATTACACTGATTTAAAGTTTACGCCTTTTTGTTGGAAAATTGATATATTTTTTAAAGTGATAATTATTATTGTATGAAATTAGTTATATTTATGGATTTTTTCATTATAAAAATTATCTTTTTCTTTGCTCTTTCTTTATTTTTACCATTTGACAATATATATTGGTTTCTAATTATTTTATTTGAAGAATGGAGCTCCTAAAGGAATCTTTTATATATAAAAATATAAATAATTAATAAAGATCGTACCTCGCATTTGAATATTTAAAAAATAATTTATTTTGATTAACTGTGCATTTTCTGGTTATTCTCTGGCGACCAGGAGATGTTACTCGCTGCACATATCTGTCTATCTGGCACACCAATCGACAAAGAGTGTCAAGACCCATCTATCGAATGGCGTTCATGAAGGACCAAAGTTTCAAGATTTTCAAACTAAAAACCATATAAATGAGACAGTTAAATCAATTTAATTCCAAAAGGATCTATTTTAATATAATTTGATTCTATTTAGACCTATCTTGCTGAAGGTTTTTATGGGTCACAAAGGGGTGGCTCCATAAAGCGCCAATGTTTCCAGTTTTCCAGAAAATATGGCAACTTAAAATTTGACAGTTAGATTAAATTCAAGTAAAAAATAAACAAATAATGTTGATTGGATTAAAACAAAACAAAAAATAACATTGATTTACGGATTAAGTTATTATGACAGACAGTGTTTGTATATTATATCAGAAGTTTTATAAAGATATTTGAAAATAAAAGTACGAACTGAGTGAATAAAAATATCTTAGTGGTGCCATTTAAACTTGATCAAAATTTTCTCTGAACTTCTTGAAGGCTGCCAAGATATGAAATGAAACAGCAATGAATAAAATTTATCAACAAGACTCATTGAGATAAATGACACAAAGTGATTGACTGATAATGGTCTAACATGATATTCATACTCGTATATGTATGATGTACGAAGTATAAATCTGTTTACAAAAAGTGATCCTTGTTTATAATTAAATTCTTATAAATGTTTATACAAACGAGATCTACATATATATCAAGAAGAACTACATGTGATTTCTGGACCGAAACCAGATATTTGAATTTTAATCTTTTACTACTTATATAAGTATTTATGGAATTAAACAAAATGGTTTTTGCTATTAAATCAGTTAAAGGAACATGTTTTAAACTTTTAAATGTTTTAAAACTTTTACACCATTTCCTTGTTAGACAAGAGGGTTTAATGTTAAATCATTTAAAATTGTGATTTTATTTATTTATTTAACAAAATATTAATAAAATAGAATAAAGAATTATTATTTGTTAAAATAAGAAGTGACAAAAGTATTAGACTTGTGAAAAAATAATGTTATTTTAACTATAAAAGTAAAAACATCATAACTCAGATAAAATAGCCTTTATTACTCTAAATAAAGTCAATGAGATACAATGCATCTCTATCAACAATTAACAAGTTTATTGATGCCGATTAAATAAAAGTCTGCTTCTGGAGCCAACGAATTCACCAAAAGCTGTCGGCTCGATTCCTAAATAGCCAGAAGTTATCCAGGAGCTTAAAAAGAAAAGTTATTTGCTGCAGGTTTGATGAATATGAGAAGGGGAGAGTAAAGTATTTTCTCCTACCTCATATAATTAAATTTTTAAAATTTTATTTGTGTAACACGTGGGTGTTTGTTGTCTTGTAAAATAACTGATTTTTTTAGTTTTCATTCATATCTTGAATATGTTGGCAGTACTTCTGTGCCATAATAATTTCGTTCAAGTTCAGAAAGTTTTGATTAACCAGACTGGATGTAGACCACTAAAGAGTCAACATACATTTTGTGTAAAGTTTGTTTTTGGAAGTGATTAGAAGCTGCACCGTGGTTCGACTGTTTTACCGAACGTCGTCGATTATCATATAATCTATTTCTTAACGCAAGTCATGATCAGATGTAGAGATTGATCACTTTTTGAGCAAAAGCAGTAAAGATAGAACATAAAAACAGTGTTTTTGATTTTTTGACATCACTTTTCCATCTCTTTTACTTATCTTATTTTATTTAAATGACGAAATATAGTTGTATGGTAGACCTTGAGTTCATCTGGTTTAAGAATCCGTTTCGATTATCTTCATTATTTGGTCATTATCAATGTCAGATGTACCGCCTCAACCTTTGTGACATTCCATTGTCTCATGTCCCTGGCCAAAACGTTCGTACAATCGTTGCACCACATGATCATTAACTGTCCCTTGCTCAAATGCTTTATTAATTTTACCAGCCGTTTCAGCTGGTAAAAAAAATATTTTATGAAATTTAAGCTTTTAAATAGTACCAATAGTAAATGCGTTCTAAAATCTACTATGTTAGTCGAATAAATAGAAAACAGAAATATTTCTGCACCAGCCTATTAAAACAATAAGAAAAATATAGTTTATAAAGATTTAAATAAATTAATAAGAAAGAATATCGGATTTTTATTAAATTATAAAAGTAACCGTGGATTATGTTAATTATGTTATTATAATTATCACCATTATTTTGAATTGTTTTTATTTTCCAATTTTTTCTTAATTTAATTTTATTTTAAAAAAGTATATTATATTAACTTAATTGAAAAATGATCTATTTTAACTGTGACTATTTAAAATCGCGTGTATACTTATATTCTTTAAAAATGTGTTTTCATTTAAAGTAGATCTTAAAAGAACTGATCTTTCCAATACGATCTCTCCATAGAAAATTCCAATTATTTTGTTAAGAAAAGATCATTAATTTTTTTGAATAAAATTTAAAATATTATAGAAAAATAAAAAGTAAAAAATTTACTTAACATTTATAAAAAACGCGAAAATAAATGTAATGAATAATATGCTTAAATGCAATAGGATAGATATAAAAGGATTTTAAGATTTAATGAATTAATATAAATAACGAATGAAAGTATAGAATAAAGTATTAAAAAATCAATAAAATATTCACACTACTGAAAAAGCAAAATTATCTGAATATTTGTAAATAAAATATTAATATTATTTTATTTATTATTATTAAAGGTATTATAGTATTATATATATATAGTATTATAGTAATAGTTTAGAAGATTTATATGAAAATATTTTACCTAAATAATAAATAGCAAAAACGAAATATGATTAAGTCAAAAGTTTTATACCTCTAAAATTTTATAAAATAAAAATAAATAATGGAAGGAAATTTCTTAACCTAAACTGAACCACGACTAAAGAAGGCAAGTATTGATAATCTCAGATGATAAGTAGAATGATACATCTGCAACATCTTTTCGGTGGGTACTTTATACATTCAGATTAGACAGACATTGAGCTGTCAGCTATGAGACGTTTGAATCCAGCATGAAGACGAAAATAATCACAGGAGAAGGATTTCTTCACATTTTTCAAGTATGGAAATGTGTTCAGTAAGCATTGTTATAGACCTCGTTATAACTGTCTTGGTATACAACGCGTTTTTTTCATTTGCGAAATATTTATTAGATCATTTGTAAATACTTCAAAAGAAATTATAAATCGATCAAAAACAAAAAATATTCTATCATTTGATCCCTAATAAGTTACACGTGTTTTAACATACATTTTTACAACGTACAAATATGAAATCCGTTAGAAAAAGAATGAAATCTCCTGATACCTCATTTCTTTCAATCAAATTAATGGTCATGAATTTCCCTGTAACATTTCTGAAAAATTGTTATGTATATCTGAGGTCTGATTTTTATATTAGGTGAAATCTTTAGTAAAACAATATAAAATGTTTTTTTTAAAAAAGTTTTGCTATATTTGCAAACCCATACATGTTTGAAGGTGAAGCTACTATTGAAACTGATATAAAATGCAGATTTTAATGATAATAAAAAAATAATTTCAAAGATGCACACACTTTTCTCTCAACTTATAATTAATTCCAAAATCCAATGTTTTCGATATAAAAAGATTTTCGTATTGTTGTAACATCTCACTTACTATTCTTCAGTTTTCCAATTGTCTTTCATTTATATGATAATGGAAACCATTTTTCCTTCCTTTAAAATCTTGCCCATATCATGTAATCTTTCATATTGCCTGCTAAGTAACATCTGTTCTTATGAAAGTTGTTATTGAGACTGGCATGTATCTTGATGGAATAAATTTTCTAAATCTTGGTTTCAAATTTAGAAGGACTGTCTATGTGTTCTTCGTTTTTTCAGAATAAAATCTTAATTTTAAAGGCTCTTAAACTAACTCTTAAATGTATCCCCAGATACTGAATATTTTCAATAAGCCTCACAAAGTATCCGGTAGCTTTCTGCAACACTTTTGGTCATCATAAAAATGAATAATCACCTACCAACAATGATATTTTTCAGGGAAAAATGTTAAAATGCTGAGATCAAAAATTTTTTATATATTATCATCTTTTGAAAATTTGAATAATTATTTTAGTAAATAGCAATTATTAAAACAAAATGAATTAGATTTGATTTCAAAATTATTTTACCATATATTTCAGTGAATCGATTTAAATAAATCCGCATTATTTATCTTTACAACTACTACATATATATTAAAATTATAGCGAGGATTGAATAGTTATTCACCAAGTAGAAATACTATCTAGACAAAATTTATCAAATTCTACAAAACTGGTAGTTCCTTTGGATGTACCAAAAAATGAACATAAATCAAGCAAAAATTAATTAATGAAAAGATTCATCAACTATTGTAAGAAAACAACACAGTACTTAGACGATTGTCCAATGAATATAATACTTCACAAAAAACAGTGCATAAAGCGGTGAATACATTGTATTTTAAACCGTACGTCCATTAAATTTGTTAAGTCGTTGACAAAACAGTTGACAGAGATGTAAATCTTTGTAACCTTATTCTGTTGAAAGACGAGGTTAGACTTCCTACCGACGGTTGTGTAAACAGACACAACAGCGTTTATCGGTCCTTAGACCAGCCTCATTTGACAGTGGATAGATAGGTGTTATGGTCTGCACCTGTGCTTATGTTTGTGGCTTGATCGGAGGCAGATGGTTTATTTACAGCCAATTCCTGCATTTCAACATTTGAAACAAAGAATGATGCATTTACCCATATGAAAACAAATTACGAGAAAACGTTTGCTTGTTTGTTCATAAATGTTGTAGATTAAGTCGTTGCAGGGAAACTAAAGGTAAACATTTTGAAGATAAATAAATGTTGTGTATCTCTTTGTTATCATATAAAACTTTTCAGGAGACATAAAAGGATTCTTTTGCTATTCACCCATAAAGTTGTAAAGCTACTTAATTGACACCTTTTACACATGTTATCATAGGAATTTTGTGATGGAATAAATTATTTATACAAAACAGAATGTCCTATTTTAATGGTAGGAAAACTTTAACAGACGTTTTAGAAAACTATTGTTTATCGCAACAAAGTGAACATAGAAAACATAATTGATTCTAATTTATACATGGAAATATGAAATATAATTTTAGACAATTACAGAGTTACAGAATTTACTAAGTAATTATTTTTAGAAACCATAAAATGGTCTTTGAAAAAAGGAAAAGGATAAAACATTAAAACACAATTTTTCATTATAAAAGATTAACATTATTATAATCTGTTGTTATATTAAAAAAGTGATTCTATTTCTCAGACTTGAATAATAATATTAAGTGATACAAATAGAAGAGAATCCTCAGAGAAGCATCTTTATCAATGATAATAATGCTAAACGAAGATCTGATATTATCCACAGAGAAACGATTACAGAAACCTCAACTAAAAATAATATAAGGATTATTTATATTTATCAGGCTTTTTATTAATTAATTTTTGAGTCTGTCGTAATTGTTACTGATAAAAATAAATTTCATGTTTTCTAAAGACGTCGACAAACGACGTAAAGTATTTCCATTGAAAGTTCGATAATTAACCAATAAAATTATAATAATTAAATACATAAATAATATATATTATGGTTGAACTTGTGAATGCTGATGGGTTCTCAATGGACGAAATGGTTCAAGCAACAGAGCTGATGCGTCATCAATTTTTTAAATTACCTCAGGAAAATTTTTGAAAATATTACGGTGGTCGGAAATTTTTTAGACTATTGTTTGATAACTTTGTTTGACTAATTTTATTGTTGCATTAACAAATTATAAGTAAATGTTATATATCAAATTAAAGGATTTGTTTTACAGAATCAAATGGTGTATTGATTCTTAGATTTTTATTTAACTCCTTTATACTTTTCTTATAGGAAATGAAAATTAACAATTATGTATTTCTTGAACTTTTGTTGTATGATTTCCAGTTAGGCCATAATGTGACAGAAGGAAACCGGTAACTGGTATCAAAAAATTAAAATGGTCGATTTGATCTCGATGACCAACCACGAACTGGACGCCGTTATGAATTGATCCTAAGTCATACATTGAAGGAAACCCCATTACAAGTCAACGAAGACTTTCAGGAGAACTAAATTTACCCAATTCAACAGTCCATGATTATTTGCATAGGTTGAAAAGGTTAACCAATAATGTAGGAAAATTCCTAATGAATTTACCTATAAGTAACAAAAACGATATTGGTCTGCAGAATTCGAAGAATCCAACACATACTTGAATATATACAACTCCAAAAATAGAAGATTTATGAATGCAAATGGAGTTGAAGATATTGGATCGTCTTTTTTTGAGCAACGGTTAACCACGATGTTCAAAAAAATGATGGTCCAAGATATTTATTATTATTATTATTAAACTTTTTTTGTTAAAAAATATATTTATTATATTTATAATTTTAAAATTTTGAGTCTGTAGTAATTGTTACTAATGAAAATAATTTTTTATGTTTTCTAAATAATTAGACAAACGATGGAAGATATCTTCCATTGAAAGTTCGATAATCAACCAATTAAAATTAAAATAATTAAATATAAAAATAACCTGTATTTATAGGCACTTATCGATCTTTTGGAAAAATGGAAGAATATTATTTAAAGGATTTAATTTATATAAAAATATTTTTTCCTTACTGAAGTCCTGGAAATGTTCGGTGTCTTCAGTTATCATAAATGTAAAATGAAATATTGGTTTTATTTAATATTTTTTTGTTAAAGGAATAAATTCCCTAATAATGGAACCTTACAAAGTGAGATTAACAGGTGGTTAGAAATACCGGGCGGCATTTGTGTTTGATCTAACATTTTAGAAAATTTTATAGATTTAATACAGTTTACTATACAATATAAATAAAATATTAATATAATATAAATAAAAAGGTATGTTTAACATTATTAAATATTTATCATTTACATTGATAACAAGGAGATAAAATAATTTTGAAAACGTTTATGAATTTATTAATGGAAAGTATGACGAAAAAAGAGAATGCCACTTTAGAGCCTTAGAAAATGTGTAATTCTTAAAACTTATTCAAATTAATTGACAAAGTAAAATAAAAAATTCGAAGCTTTTCTTTAAAACTGAGTAAATATATTTTAAAAACATTTCCAATAAAGAAATAAAACAATTATATATAATAATTAAAACTCTTACCTTCTGATATTTGATTAATCAAAGACTTTTTTTGTATATTTACCTATATTTTTCTTTTATTTTATAATATTATACGAAATTTATTTTAAAAATAATAACTTTATTAGAAAAAATGACTGAATAATAATAATAATAATATTTTTTAAAATAAAACTATTATAGCTGAATTATAAAATACAAAGGGTGATCATAAAAA
>JBBMKC010030853.1:0-18377 GCA_037834085.1 Bipalium vagum | reverse complement strand
AATGTTTTGTAATAATAAAAAAATGACTTTCAATTTTTCTTAAAAATACGAAAAGACTTTTTACTCAACCCAATATATTATGAAATTATATTTTCAAACATTCTTTTAATATCAACTTTAGATTTCCTTCATTAATTCGCAATTGAAATTTACATTGAAATTTTTTATTTATATATTCAATAAATTATTATTTAAAGATTTGTTTTTATTTCTTTTTTTAAAGGTTGTCTGTCAAATTTCTAAACTAACTTCTATTGAAAACGTTACTGAGAAAAAAATTAAATTCTAAGCAAGTGGGAAACTATGATTTCTTATTTTATGACGTTTCATTATGAAATTTTTGGTTTCGGTGGCCTCGAAAGAGTTCAGTATAATAATTGTCTGAAAATCAATAGAAAATATATTAATAGAGAAAATTGAGTTCCGTCTCAATATATATTTTGATATAAAAATATAATCATAAGCGTATTCTGTACAATTACAGTTTTTAACTCGAGCTTTTCAATTCTTGATTCAAAAGCTGTAAAACTAATTATAAACAAAACTAATAATTTCCTACATCAAAGAATGAAAGGAAATTTGTTTGAATACCGATGTGTATCTTTTTATTTTGTGTACTTTCTCAATCAGTCTTTTTTTGAAACAGATTCACTTTCATTGACTCAGAAATCTAAATTAAAATGTTTAGAATTTTCTCTTAAATTTTTATACTTCAAAATGTATAATATTTTAATAATAATAATAATAATAATAATAATAATAATAATAATAATAATAATAATAATAATAATAATAATAATAATAAATTTTTTCGAAATATTATTATTATCGATTTGTAAATTTTATGATATATCTATATATACTTATATATTTCGTATAGTTATCATTTGTTAAAAAATAATTTGACATCAATATTCTAGGTCCCTTGATGTTAACAAATACTCCAAGAAATGAAACAGTAGTAAACAATACATTATATTCAATTAAATGTTTGGCCGGAGGTGGTGATCTTTCAATTGTGAAACTCATGTATTTTGTTAATGACAAAATGGTTGGTCTTTTATATTTAATATTACTTCATTAAAGAAAATTTTTATTATTTACTATTTCAATTATGATAATCATTGAAATACCTGTCCAAAATGTAGTATTCATTTAAAAAATATGAAAAACATAATGTAAAAAAAGATCGAGAAGGTAGAATTCATTTTTCAATTTTTTGCTTATCTTCATTTCAGAAGTATCTTAAGTTTTCAAAAAAATTTTTTGATTTATAGGTCACAGATCCTAAACCTTTTCATATTATTGATGACACGAAAATTGAATGCAGAGTGGAATCTGGAACTGATATATTATCAGTGGTCGCATATATTTCCATAAAAAGAGAAGGTATTTATGTTCTGGTTTATTTGGTTTCTTAACAAAATTTACATTAATAATTTTTTTGATTGGATTTGGCAAGAAGAAAAAAACCGTTCATATAAGATTTTATAAACATCATGTTATATATATTATGTTCTTATATGATCTTGTTTTATAAACGTCATATATAATATATGTAATATTCTTATATGGCTTTTACATTGAATCTATAGTATAGCTGAATTTTTTATTAGTACATTTAAATTTTAAATGATGAGACTATAGAATTGAAATACCATGTAATAAAGTTGTTTTATTTTAATTTAGTCTTTAATTTTTTTGAATCGCATCATAATTTTTGCAATGATCTAATAATAATGCGCTTTGAAAGTATTTCAACAAATATTTTTTTGGAATTAAATGCATTAAGATCTTCATATGTTTTCGACAGTTCCGAGTCTTCAGAAACTTATAGAGATTTTAATAAAGGTTATGGGGAGGGGATGGTTGGATGTACCAAAATAAATAATGTTTAATATCCTATATAGTTCAATTTTTGAAAAGTTAATTGTGCAGTTTGTGATCACTCATTTCATTAGTTTATTTCTTTTTTATCAATAAATAGATGTCACTGTTCTTAGTACATATAGTATGTGTGTTAATAATTTTTATTTTAAGTAATCATTTCACCTGAATTCAAAAGGCTGTAATGAATGATACTAGCTTTAAACTACGAATCACCACCCTTAAACCTTATTGATCTAAATTTTTATTTTGAAAATGATGTAGAGTCTTTTCGTAGTCTAAGCTCTGATATTTCTTTAAATTGTCTCATGAACAATGTAAAATAGGATAGGAAAATGACCAAGGGGTTTTAGCATAATAGTCCGGTGACCAGTAATGTGAAACTTTTCTATAGTTATACAAAATCAACATTTCATTGCAAATTGTTTTTATACTTATGAGAATCTTTCCAAAAATTAATTGTAATAATATTGTTGTTATCATTGTTAATTTTAACTAATTTCCCAGGGTTGCTGACTGACGAAGAAATATTTGTAAAGTAAACTTTATTTAATCGATTACTATTTGAAATAATCTTCCATCTTATAGTGCAAAGTGTGGATTTGAGACCTATAAATTGTGTAGTTCATTGAAATTTTCAAAAACATCAACTGTATATTTTACTCATGACAAAACTCGTGAAATTGAGGATAAAATATTAAAAAAAATCTTTTACATCTTGGACAATGTTATTTATGATTATTACGAAGCAGAATGTATCGACAGATTCAAGAGACTCGTGTGCTCTACTTTGTTTCCCTTTTGTAACGAAACTCATTATTACCTTTCCAAACCTTGCAGGTAAAACGTTTTTTCAATTTTTCTTAAAGCGATGACTGGCCTCATTGAGTGCTTGTTTAAATTTAATATTTGGGTGCTTATTTTTATTTTATTATTTTTATTACAATAAAATAAATAGAAAAAAATCTAAATAAATAAATAAATATAAAATTTTAATTAAAAAGTTTAAAGAAATAATTTAAAAACTATAAATAATAAAAAAATTAATATATAAAAATATAAAATTAAAATAATAAAATAATTTTAAAATATAAAGAATAGGTAAAATATAAAAATATTTTAAAAATTTCTTTCATTTGTCGGTTTCTACCGGAGCTCGATTATTTAAAGACATTTCTAGAATTCTTTTATTAATTTTTCTATTTTTTTGGGACTATCCGTTGTAAATCAACTTCAATTGATAAATGAATATTCGTTTCGTTTGTTTTCTACGAATATCGTTTTTCCAGGTAAAAAAGCTACGTACAGAATAACAGTGTTCAATGAGCATAATTTTCTGATGTACTTAGTTACCATGTTAATATCTATAGGTATGTAATTCATAAATTTATTTCAAGATTGATTAAAAATTTAAAACTTTTCAAATAATATTGAATTCTTCCTTTATACAGGATGTTTCATAAATATGCATATGCTTTTAAACAAATAAAAATTTGTCAATGAACATGAATCATTTTTATATATTATTGTAGATACATCATTGGAAAATATAAATATTTTGTATTTTGAAAACGTTAGGAGAAATCAGGATGATTTTAGTAGATCTTTGTCAGAAAGTTTGAAAGTAATAATATATTAAAGTTTATTTTAATATATTATTACTTAAAATTGTTGATAGACATTTTTTAATAGTATATTTTTTGTACAAAAAAACGCTTGGATCAATAAATTAAAGCTCGAATATATATTTATGAAACACACTGTATTTTTAATTTAAAATATCTTCCACAATACTAATTATCTACGAATTTTTATTCAATAATTCCTAAGAACTTTCAATGTGTAATATATCAATCAATAATGAGCTTATGAATTAAAAAAAATATCAAAATACAATAATTCGTCCTTTTAGCTTTCATCTGAAACATTATGTCTAATAATGAAAAGATATTTTTATTTGACCTATGGGAAATTGAGATTATCTTTTCAAAAAATATTTCTGAAATCATTTGATTTTTCGTATCACCCCGGTTAATTCTACAGTTGAAAAAGTTTTAGGTCAATTTAAAAAATTTTCAAATTTGAGACTATAAAAGAAAATAAAAGTAACATCAATAAAAAATAAACAGAAAATATTAATAATAAACCGTTCTCAGTGAAAAATACAATTTCACAATACTATTGTTTTTTCAGGGTTTATATGAATTTGATTAAGATCTTTGTGTTTGTGAAAGATGTCTTCGATAATTTGTTATAATTACTCTTTAAATTATCAAATATTGTTTCATTTAAATTACAAAGAGTTGAATTATAATATTGAATCTGACACTTGTTTGGTTGTTTAAATTTTCTACAAAACTATATAACCTTTTCAAAAAAAGTACCGTTCTGGTTGCATATCTCAGTTGATTGGTGCGATATTAATTTTCATTAAAAATGTTAACAATTAAACATTCATTTAATTCAAAATTGGGACAATTTTGAAAAAATATTAATATTTTCTAAAAAAACACTTATTTCTTCTTTAATCTGAGAGATGTTCTGTAACATTATCAATACTTTCAAAACTGATCAAGGTATCGAGATATTTTTCTAAATCTTAACCTGGTTTTTTCAATTTTATTTTTAATTAATTTTGAATATTTATTTTATTAAGTCAATTTGAAAGATTAAAGTTTTTTTCACAATTATTCATCACCATTATTTTAATTTTTTTCTGCATTTTAATTAATAACAATAATTATTGAATTTAATTTTAGTTCTCTCTGAAACTGTTTCCTGCTAAATCTTTTAAAACTGAGGATTCACAATGTTACATTAACATTTCTTTTTCAATTTATTTTTACCTTAAGGTATTACTTAAATTTCCACACCTTAAATTTTTTTTATTTTTATTGTTTTCATTATTATTATCATTATATCATACCATTCTCTTTTTCGTTGGTGAAATTATTTTCAATTGAAGTCATGTGACAACTGTGCTAATTATGCTAAATTGAAATTACATTCTCATTTACATTTCGGTCGAAATTTGAATACATATTGACTCGTTAAAGTGGCTTTTGTGAAATATTGATTTACTGATTTGGCTCCATTATCTTTTTATATGTAATACTTACCGGCATGAAACACAAAGAGACACACACGTCAATCATGTGACAACACACAGTGGCAAATAGTTGTCTCTGCGCTCATCATTTGATGAAAAATAATTGAGTGATGATTATGAGTGCACTTTGGTTTGGTTGGTCATTTGAGTTGACCATCACAAGCCTCGCGTTGTGATTGCTTTGTGTGCTTGTCAGCGTGTGCGACCTTTCTAAATCGAAATCTGTGGAAAATATTTGTTTATCGATCGATTCGATTCGATTTTGTTTGAATTTGTTTTTTTTCGTTTTAGGGAATCTTGCAAAGCAGTTTTTTATTTGGCCTGTCGCAAATCGATTACTGATATTGTTAAAAGGATATCAATTGAATCGAAAAATTTTCGCCACCTAATAACACCATTAGGTCAACCTCTTCCGATTTACGTGGAGAATTTTATCAATGGTTTATTAAAAAGGACCCTGTCAATCTTAAAATGTGACCATTTGCCATCATATTTTGATAACGTCATCCCGGAGCGGCGCTGTACGCTCATTAATTTGGACGTTAATGAGGAAAGTCTTGCGCAAGAAAAACCTGAAAGTAAATGTTTTTTTCTAACCCTTATCGATTGTAAGAGTTTCTGTTTGTTTTGTCTAAAATCCATGATAACATTCTGTCTGGTGTTGTTCTGGACTAGATTGGAATAAAATAATAGTGCCATTTTTTAAAAATTGTTTTCATTGACAGAATACATCAGAACAACTTTTTTCATTTATTAAATTTGTGAGGAGGGAGAATAAAAGTTTAAATGTACTCTTATTGATTGTTTTATCGTACTGTTCAGTTGATTTTGGTTTGGCAGTAAAACTTTAACAAATCATTAAAATTTGAAGGTAGTAGAATAATAGCTTGAAAATGTGCTTTACCTGCAACTTTTGGTTAGGAAATTTTGCAACATCGTGAGCTTATTCCCAACAACGCTCCAACAGTTTATCTTTTGTTTCGCTCAATACAAATTTCCTTGACTGATGCACGCTTCCGAATGCTTGAGGAAATCCGAAAATGAGTTTATGATTTCATCAAGTCAAAGAATAAAAACTTTTTTTATACCGGAATTCATTCTTTGCCTAAAAATGGCGTAATGTGTTAGACAACAGAAAAATATTTGAAGACTAGCTGAAAGTTTTCTAAAAAAATTGCTTGAAAACTTAGTTGTGCACGTAATATTTATATTGCTTGAATTTGCCAAAACCTGACCTCTTTATTAAATGGGTTCTTCTTAATTCTATCAACTATTAAAAAAACATATTAGGTTGGTGCAAAAATAATGCATCTTTTATAACTTCAAACTTTGCAAATCATAAGTCGGACTAAACAAACATTTAGTAATCAAAGTAACATCATTGTGATTCCACACATTTCTGCCAACGCAAAATAATCTTGTTGATACCAGAGACATAGAAATCCGTTTGTATGCACCTCACAAATTCCAAGAAGGCGTTTTCAGCATTGGCTCGGTTGTTGAAGCACTTACCTTGAAGGAAGTTTTGTAGATGTTTGAAAAAGTGGAAGTCTGTTGGTGCTAAGTCTTGGGAATATGGAGGATGGGACAGAATTTCGTAACCCAGTTCGTTAAATTTCTGCAAGGTTGATATTGCGATGTGTGGTCTGGCATTATCCTGAAAAGTGATTAGTCCTTTTCTGTTTACCAAAGCTGGACTCAAAATTTGTAAGTTTTGGTGCATATCGTTGATTTGCTGACAGTAACTGTTGGACGTAATTGTTTTTCCAGGATCCAGGAAATTGAAATGGATCAAACCATTTACGCACCATTAAAAAGTTATCATTACCTTTTTCTGTTGCAATTTTTGTTTCGGAAAGGTTTTTGGACGTTCACTTTTGTCCAGCCATTGACCAGAGCGTTGCCTATTATCGTACAAGATCCATTTCTCATCAGATGTTACAATTCTTTTGAGAAATGGATCGTTCTTGTTACGGAAAAGAGGGGAAGACGCAACTTCAAAGCGACGTAATTTTTGGTTTGCATTGAGCTCGTGTGGCACCCATTTATCCAGCTTCTTCACTTTTCCATTTTGTCCGAGGTGTCTCACAATTGTTGAATGGTGAACCTGAAGTTCTTTTGCAACTTCTTTTGTGGTTTTCCTTGAATCAGATTCGATGGCAGCCTCCAATTGATCATTTTCTTCAGCTGATGGACGGACACGACCTTCTTTATCATCCAGACTATAATTATTGTTTTCAAACTCTAAGAAACAACGCTGAACTGTTGTTTTGTTCACGCTTCCTATGGCCCATACTGCATTAATATTTCGTGCTGTTTCCGCAGCGCTTCTGCCTAGCTTGAACTCATAAAAATATATTTTACGGAAGTCCTTTTTCGACATCTAAAACACATAGTTTTCATTTCTAAATAAATTATGAAATATTTAAATTTTACTTTAAATTATTATTTAATTAATGCTCTTAAACATGTTTATATTACTAAGAATAACAATTAGATTTAAAAGAGTATTGTTTAGTTAAAAAATGCTTTAGTTAAACAATGCAAAAAGATGCATTATTTTTGCACCAACCTTATATTTAACACAATATATAATCATTTTAAAGAATGTCATTAGAATCAGTTTCCGGAACATGATTTACTCACGAAATGCTAACTAAAAATGAAAAAAATAAAAGCATATCATAAAAAATCAATATCAAATCAATCATCACAAAACGATCGTTTGAGTTAGTCAGGATAAATAAAAGAAATAGAAGAAAAGAAAAGTTCTTGAGGGGCAATTATAGGATATAAACAGAATTTCTTGTTCACTTAATGTTGTCTTTCTTAAACCTGGTATTTTTAAAGGTTTTTCTATATTTACAAATTATCGATTCAATATATATAATATTTATTTTTAGAAAAAATTTTAAAAAATATATCTTGTAATAATTTTAAAATGTGCAAGTCAGAATCATTTTGCGTTTGCTTTTTTATTTTAATCAAACATAAAAAAGTTGAACACTTGTCAAACTGTGTAAAGTGAAACGGCAATCGCGTACCGTCTCATATTTTTAATTCTTTGATCAGAATGTGGAATGTTTATCTATCGCTCTGTGATTAATTTGAACTTACTTAATCATCTTACAACTTTTTTTTGATTAATTTTTTCCACTTTTTGTAAAGATCTTGATCTTTATGTTTTGCCATTTTTCATATCCGTAAGGATAAACTTTAACATAATGATTGATATAATATTTTGGTAGAAGAATATTTTGAAATTAATACATTAACATGAACAAAAAATATAAAACCCAACTTAAAAACCGAACTTATCGATAGTTTTGTGGAAAATATTTTACTGCTTTCACTGTCTTTTAAATAGAAATATTACGTTGAGGGAAAAGTATTTTGGTTTTTTATACTGACTTTAAAGCAAAAATATTTTAAAATATCGACTTATATTTTTATATTTATTGATAAATAATAATAAGTCAGGTAAGTCTCTATTAAATTAAAACTTTATTTTATTATTTTTGGTTTGTTTTAATAATATAAGACGCTATTTAACAGACAATAACAACGCTGCAAATTAGAAATTGCTTACTTCATGAATATAAGTTAAAGAAAGATGCATCAGAAGCTGTGCAAAATTTTGGCCAATCGTAGCGTAAGATTTCAGTTACTAAACGAAACTCAATCTTGGGTCAAACGGTTCCGTTTTGGAGACACATCCATTGAAAATCAGTTTCGTTCAAATCGACAATCAGCAATTGATAATGGCTCTTTAAAACCCAAGATCGAGTCCAACCCTCAACAATCAACTTGTGCACTTGCAGATATATTTGGAGTACACAGTACAACAGTTTGCGATCATCTTAAACAAATAGGAAAAGTAAAAATAACTACAAAAATGTGTTCCACATCAATTAAATGAAAATTGCAAAAACCAGTGATTATCCATTTGCTCTTCTTTGCTATAAAACAAGAATGAGGCTATCCTTTAAAAAATTATTACCTGTGACGAGAAATGGATATTCTTTGGCAACACCAGACGTTCCGGAGGGTTGATAGATAAAGATTCTCAGCCAATCACAGTTGCTAAGCAAGGAATTACTCCAAAGAAAGTAATGATGACCGTTTGGTGGTCTATGGTCGGTATTATAATAGAAATATAATATAACTCTCTTGAAAATAAAATCTTATAAATTCAAGATCACATTTGATAAGTTTATCTATTTTCCTCCCTGTTCTTTGACCATTCTCTTTTCGATAGTTTTATATTTCTGATTTCACTAATGCTTTGAGATTTCCTATTAAATAAATATGAATTCAGGTGAGAGATGGTAATCGAATGGGAATAGCTGATTGATCTAAGAATCAAAGCCGGTTTATAGAAGTTTATTTTTGAAATTTCAGCACTCATATTGTCATTTATAGATTTACTTTATCTAGCTGTAAACATTGTTTCTAATCAATGCTTTAATTTCCTGAAAGCATCCAAGATTGTACTACTTTCTTTAAGTCTAAGAAAATGAAACCCTTTCACCACTTTGAACGTAAAGAAAAATCACCAAATTTATAGGAGCAATTCTTCCATTTGAAATTAATAAACGAAATCTAGTTTTCATCTCCTTTATCAATTCAATTTAAAAGTAATTCGATTTACGGATTCTCACAGAAATTAAATAAAATATTTTATATAAAAAATTTAAAAATTGATTAAAGCACAAAAGTAACGAAAAAAACGAATTATTTTAGATTTAATTGAATTTTAAATTTTATGCATATGTTGTACAATCTATCATGTGAATATCCTATTGAAGATTTTAATGATAATGATAATAATAATAAATAATAAAAATAAATAAAATTTAACAATAAGTTAATATTTCAGCAAAGTGTTTCCATAAAACTGGAAGAAATTATTTCGGCAAATCTACTAGCACCGAATTGGAAAGGTGTATCAGTTGGGACAAAGTTCCCCAAATTTACTTATCATTTTACCAACAAAGCTTGCAAAATCAAAGCAATTTTTGTCGCAATCCCGGGGGCGTGTTCAAGTTACCGATGTGTATTTCCTCTCAAAATAAGTCCTTGTCGACATTACCTGTGGAAAATGTTATTTTGATTCCCTGTTCTGATATTGGAGATTGTAAATTTGTGCTTCACAAATTCAATTTACTTGAATCAAATTATATCAATGTTGCGGTAATTTGTAATACTTTGGCATAATTACAACCATGATATTTGTATTTTAAAATATAAATTACATAAAAATGGTACTGATGTGTTAAGCAAAATAACGATTACAATTTTACTAAATTTTCATTCTGGTTTAAAAAATACGTCACGTTTGGGTTCTAAAGAAATGAAATATTGGTAGAAAAAAAATTCTTGTGATCAACTTTTTGTCTTGAGACCTTTGACATTAACATGTTTTATCTTAACAAAAACTTAGTCAAGTATAAAAATATAAAATATTTTCCGAATAGAAATCATTTTAAATTAGTCAAGCTATATCTGAAACATGAGCAATGTCCAAAAAAGATTTATTCAGTCAGTTGTTTAATCATTTTTGTGCAAAATAACCTAGCCACTATAAGATATCTGGTATTTTTATGTTGGAAAGTTTTCATTAAATTTTTACCTAATTTACGAAAAGCTATCTGAACGTTCAGAATAAATTGTGAAGTCTTTTATATTTTTTATTTATTTAAAATGGATTTTGGTCATTGGGGATTTTTGAGTCGGATATTGAAAAATCAAATAACCGAAGTTAAAGTGTATCAGAGACTTTTGTCTTACTCTAAGAATTTTTAATTTTAAAATTCTGTGATAAATAATGTGAAATAACTAATAAATAAAAATAAATTTCAGAACAGTTAATAAATGTTTGAAACGTACGTAAAATTAAATCAATAAATTTAAAAGAATAAAGAATTGGAAATCATATGGTTTGATAATTTAATTTATTTGTATATTACGATTGTTTGAGTTAACAATAAAAGTTAATGAAATATTAAATCCAGACAAAGAGAAAAATTTTGGGTTACATTAAGAATTCTAAAAATAAATCAAAATTTTTTTTAACATTTTTAAGGAAAATATAATTTGCATTTAAATAAAGATTAAAAATAAATATAAATATATAAAGATAATATTATTGACAGAGTGGTATTGGGACAGCTTTAATTCTGCTATTGGTACTTATCACACTTTTCATCATTTTGTGGTACAAAAGGATTCTGATAAGTCGCAAGAAAAAAGAAACAGCGGAGAACATTCCATTAAATAACGAAAACATCAATATTTATACCAATAAAGTTTACAAACACACATTAAATGGGTGAGAATATCTTTTTATAATTATTTTCTATATAAATTTTATAATTTCATTAAATTATTTTCCTTAAGACTAATTTTGCAATTATATTGTCAAATAGAATGAGGGTTTTTGTTAGAAATTTTCAAATGATATTTTGCGAAGTTATTTTCAAAACAAAATTCACGAGCAAAAATAAAACCCTTCGTTTTAGCAGACGGGAGCCCAACACTTGGTTATCTTTTGGATTTCACTTTTATACCATCATGTAGGCCTGAAATAAAAACACTTCATTATTTCCTCAAGAAGAGTTTCTTTCAAACCACAATCCTCCTGCAACCGAGTTGATGTTGGGAAATAGTGTCTCACCATTTAAAAATTTTAAACAATCACATGGCTGTCTTCATGTTTATCTCGTTTGGACCTTCAACTTTTGTAATTAAACGGATGTCTTCCCACACGGATAAAATAGTTTTCGAGTAATGTTATAAAATTCCTAAAATCTTATATCTTAAGGTCATATTTGACCCTAAAAATATATTAATAAAACAAATTAATATAAAAATCTCTATTTTATTTAGGTTAAGTGAATTTTAAAAGCAATAAATTATTTAGATCCGATGTTGGTGTGGTCACTTTGGTAGCTACGGCAATTTCATTTGTATATTTGGAATCATAACAAATAAAGACGATTTCAAAATATATTTAAAAAATTATTTACCGACATCCGTATTATTTAAACAACAATAAATAATTTTAAATTGATTTTTTATTTATAATCCTCACACTTTTCATTCACAAAAGATATGTTTCACTTAAGTCTTAATAATAAGAAACTATATTTTTATGGGACATAATATTTTTGAAATTTTTATGACAATTAAATAATGATAATAACTATATTTCCCATAATAATTTTTATAAAAGCAGAAGATTATTTAAGATCTTATAAATTTGTTATTGCATATTTAAAAAAATAATTCATCCTATTCATATAAAAATATTTAAGACAAATTTATTTACATTTAATAAATATAATTTTTTAAAAAAATTTTGAAGCTAAATATTCTATTGTAAACTTTTGGATCCTTTTAACTAAAGAATAAGTGAACATTTAAATCATCTGTAATTGAAGTTTTTTCCATGTAAATTAATTTAATTATTCTAAATAAATGATTTTTTGATCACCCAAGGCCAGAAGATCGAATAAACAAAATGACCTTGTTAAGTTGTACATTTTTAAAGAGTTTCTTAAGATATTTGTGATCTAACATTTTCGTGGTAGGAAGTCAATCCTTTTCTGTTAGCAATACGCCTATGATGGTTTATCTCAATTGTAATAAGTATTTAATAAAAGCAATTACATAGATTACATGTAACTCATTTTAATAAACCATTCTTTGATAGTTAATAAATGCATAATTATATTTATTTATGAAAACAAATTTTGAAATGATTGAATTCATATTTTTTATTTAAATAGATGTATTAACATTCATTTTCAATTAAAATGTACCACTAAAAGAATAAAATTATAAAATATATTTGATCAAGTTTCATACAATATATAAATTTATATGGAAAAGATATGAAGATGTTAATAGTGAGTCCTGTCACACTGACGATACAATCTGGATTTTTTGCATACTTTCACTAAAGATAATGCTATTCCATTCGTCACTCCAATAACATCTTTCTTGATATTAGCTAAATCTTATGGCTTTTTGTAAGCCAATGTTATGTGAAGTCAATAGTAAGTCAATAGTAAGTAAGAGGCCACACTTATACTACTCAATTTTCGATATATAATTCTATAACATCTTTTTTCTGAATTTCATTTTCCAATTTTATAATTTACATAAATCTGTCCCAAAAGCTAGTAAATGGTGTCTATCTTCACGTCTACTGTGCTTCGATGTTTTCTCCTGCCAATGGGAGGATACTGCAAGCCTTCCTCAAACCACGCATACCATTTTCGTAAAATAGTGAAATGATTTCATCCAAACATATAGCGATTTCTTTGAAACTTATTTAACTTTCATGATGTCATACCATTTGACCTCTTTCAATCCGATATTTGCATGAAATATTGTGTTTTTCTTATTCCTTTAATTTTATTCCATCACATCTTAATTTTAAAATCGCATTTCTGAAATCAACTGTTCTTTTGACCTACACCCAATTATAATGTTTTATTGCTGAAAGAAATTGAAGTTCATTCAGATTCCATGTTTTTAGATAAAAAATTAATAATTAGTTAATAATAACTATTTACCTTTATTTTAAATATATTGGTCAATAAATATTAATAAAACAAAATGATATGAACAATACTGTTAGAATACAAATATTTTCATAAATTTGGTTTTGTTTTATAATTAAATTTTACAAACAGTTTTGTTAAATGCAAGGAGTTACATCAGTACTGCATAGAAATATTTTGTTTCATTTCATCAGTTTCTTTCTCTTTTCTAAATCTAATTTTTATTATGAAAATTTAATCGTACGAACACCTTTAGCAGATTGTGTGTATATTAATATGATCAATTTTTCATGATATCTAACAACTTTCTATACTGATAATAAACATTTTTAGAAAACTTCAAACGCTACTAAAACCATGAAATGAAGCAAATTTTTCTTATATAGTTTCACCTATTTATGGCTTTAACAAACAAAAGTAATCTAAAAAAAATTCCAAAATTTTGATAATTTAAAAAAACAAAAGTCATGGTCGTCAAAATTTTATAGAAAGTTTATACCAGGTTGAGTCAAAAGTCATTAGCGTTTTTATTCAATATATTCAATTACAAGAATAACAAAAAAATCTGATATTACTGATATAATTTGTATTTTTAATTCGACATTCTAAAAACGGTTGTTAAATTTATTATTAACATTACTTTTTTAAAGTAAGAGATTATTGTATATTAAAAAATTTCTTTTAATTCAATTTTATCTTTCAGATCTGGGTGTTCTAGAAATTCTTGACAAGCAGTATAGCAGAACGTATAAATTAAATTGAGTTTTAAGAAAATGCAGTGAATAATTTCATTTCTAATATTCACTCATATTTGAAACACACAACTGAAGAATAATTCCATTTTTACTCTGGATAAAACTTTAATTTAAAATCGAATATTTCAACAATATTGAGTTAATCATTGATTAATACCCACCGAAAGTGTCAAAGAAAATATAGGGAAAAATCATTATTATAAGTATAGAATTTATCGACTCTCCTTTATAGAAGAGAACCAGTCAATTTTAATTATTAAATTTATTTCTAATATATTTTCTAAATTATTACAAAATAAATGCGTTAATTATTTCAATAACCATTAGGGTCTTCAATTGTCCAATATATAATGCTGCACATCTAGAAAAGGTTCAAACATTAGGTAAAGGTGAATATGGAGAAATTGTCCTCGTTCACGTGGTTATTGATAATATCAATTCAAGTCTTGAAAGGAAAGGTGACTCTGGTTACGGGAGCTATTTGAGTCCCGTTCGACGCAGTAGATTACAAGAAAGAGTTAATGAATATGACACCGCGTCTCAAGATGATTTGATTCTGTCTGTCGGTGAGAATTTGTTAATTTCTGTATATCTTTTAGATAAGTTAAAGTTAATTATTAAATTGGATATAGTTAATTATTTTTATTTGATATTCCAATTGAAATGAGTTATAATTATAAAGAAAATTAAAATAATTAATCTTTCCAAATTTTTAATAAATAAATATATATTTTGGTTGGTAAATAGGTTTATTTTTTGTTTTATTTTTAAAAAATTATCTATTTATTATGTTTTATATGACTAATGAGTTGAAGAAAAAAATATGAAGAATGTTTTACAAAGTATGTTGTTAATAATTGATAGATTATCAATTAAATTCATCGAAAATAAAGTGCTACAGATATTAAGCTTTACTTGACAAGGATATTTTTTAAAATAGTTATTTTCTTATACAGTTTTACAATTCCTCAAAAGTGGCGGTTAGGAAAAGGAGTACTGTATTTACAATTATTTTCTATTCTCTAAATCAATGATTCCCAAAGTGGGCGGTGCAATGATCCAGCGGGGTTGGTGGTGAATACAAGCTCATTTTGGGGGAGGTATTAGTATAAGAGTGTAAGAAAATGATTATTAAAAATTTTGATGTATCTCGTTTGCTCAAAACGCTTAATTTGTCTTTAAACGGAAATAATTAACCTTAATAAAAAGAAATCTCTACAGCTTATCCTGAAGTATGTGCTGTAGTTCAAAAGTTTCTCGTTGAATTTTTTCAACATATCTGGTAGAGCGTGGTTTCAGTCCTGTAGCCAATTTGTTAACCAAAAACAGAAACCGCTTGCAGATAGTCAATCGGGGTTACTTCTGGCGAAAATAGAGCCCAATATTACAAAATTGGTAGCAGCACACCAGGTTCATCCTTCACATTAACATAATTTCGAGTTTTTTTTATTAAAATCTATTCTAAGTGCAATAAATATGTTCTTACTTTTAAAATGCATTGTTTCTATTTAATTTATATATCTTTTTAATGAAAAAGATAGTAACATTAAGATTTTTTATTAATTGTTACTAAAAGTTAAAAAAATAGTGTGGGTTAGTTTGAGGCGCTAAGTAATATTTATTTTGAAAAGCAGGCGGTACGCCAGAAAAGTTTGGGAATCACTGCTCTAAATGCTAGTTTAATTTATACTAAACTTTTAGAATAATTTTTAAACTAAAATTATTTATAAAACATAATAAAAGATTTATTTAAAAATGTATAAATTTTTATTTTATTTTGAAAACTAATATCAATAACATTCCTGCAGTCGACTTCAAGTCCTACTATCTGTTTGAGTCCATTTTATTCTTATTATAACAGCAGAACTATTTCTTGATCCTTTCTTAATAGAATAAGATAGAAAATGTGAGTTTTGATATTTGAATCGTTTTCAGAAAAAACTTTTAACGAGAAAAAGTGTTGGCCCTTTGACACAACATCGCCTTCTGGATGCTGTCCATTCGCCGTTATAAAATATTCAGCTAATTCAGAAAATGATCATAAAGAAGGGAGATTTAACAGAGAAACGTCGACTTTGGCTCAGTTAAACCACCCAAACATTATTCGATTTTATGGCAAGTATTCAAATTGATTAATTAAATTAATAAACTGAGTTTAGTTATTTTATTTATGTATATAATCGATTATAAATTTTATTTAATGTAATCGATATATGAGAACCAATATTTTGAAGATCAATAATCAAATTCATTATCTATTGTTACTAATCATTTTACGCATGATTTGATTTGATTAAGTTTTTACAAAACCAGTAAAATATATTTTTTAATTTTGAGCATTTTATATTGATAAAATACATTATGGTAATTACAAAGTCATATTTGTTCTCTTCTTTTCAGTCTAGATTTTTAGGATAATCAATTTTAATGGTAAATTGATTACCGTACAAGAAATTTGAAAATTAATTAATAATTTTTTAACTATTACATAATTTTTCAATAATGTTTATTGAAAATTTGGACCATGTTTAGTTTTCAACCCATGTTTATTTTCTAACCCAATTATTATTATTTCTAACCCAAAGACAATTAAATAAACAATAAAAACAATTTATTAATCAAACTTATTTAATAAATCAAATACGGCATTGGGATCTTTCTTAAGAAAATTTTGTCTCCAAGTCCATTCGGCCAGGTAAAACTTCAGTATCGTTCCATATATTCCCCTCAGAAAATTTTCTTGCTTTTTAATGTTTCCCAGATAGATTCAATGCGCTGGATAGTTGCACCGGTCTCTTTGTTCACAAAATTATGTTTGTCATTGACTGTGCGATGAGTAAAATTTTTATCCTTAGTCAATTGACAATAGGCTTTCCACTCATCCTTTTTAAAACCCGGTTCTTATAATGGGTAGCAAAGTGGCAGCACTTCTATTATTTTAACGCATAAGAGTTTATATAAAATTTTTCTTAACCCCTTGGTGACAAAATTTTTTTATAACTCATTGATGATAAGGTTTTACTTTAACCCAATGTCTTTGATCAAGTATTTTATCTAACCGAAGTTGGTTGAAAACTAAACATGTTCCGAAAATTTATATATATTTTTAATAGAAACAGCTTGTGTGCACAAAATAATCCCGTTGTATTTTAATACAATGTATATATTAATTAAATTCTCGGTAATTGGATTGATGAGAGTAAAGAGTTACTTGAAGGTGATGACCACGAAGAACGATTAAACTTTCACAAAATGTTTATATTTATTCTGTTTATCAAATTTTGGTTTCTTTGACTTATAAATTATCCAAGAACGTTAAACGAAAACACAAGGAAAATATGCGATCTAACAATTATTCTTATCTCTTTTAATTACATGGATTAATAAATGTATTATAATTAGAGGAGATAAACTCTAGAGGAGTTTAACTATTTCTGACCTAGGATTTTTTTTAGTCGCACTTTATTTCCATAATTGTAAACCATTTTTCTTATAGTGTGACTCTCTTTAGTTATCTCACAAACTGGGATGTCTAACAGTAATTTTTTATGCATAAATATTTTCGAAACAATGTTTTACATTAAAAAGTATTTCGGGATTTTATCATTTCTTTGATTTTAATGTGTATATCTCTTTTTTAGGAGTATGTTTACAAGTTTCCAAAAGAGTTCGGTGTAGAATTGTTGAATATTTACCCAACGGTGACATAAAGTCAATACTTACTGGGCGAAGATGCCAGTCTGAAAAGTTAGGCAATCATGAAAAATTAAAAAATGGATCGATAAATGCCTCGAAAAATAATAATTCAAAAAAAGTGAAAACTTCAAAGATGAAAAATATCCGTATAACCAAGAACCAAGAAGTCGAACCACCTCAACCGGCAGATATAATAGATTTAAATCTACAGCGGCTCTTGATATGGGGAATAGAAATTTGTGATGCTGTTGTCTATTTGCATACGAAACATTTAATACATAGGTAATGATAATGATGATGATGATGATAATAATAATAATAATAATAATAATAATAATAATAATAATAATAATAATAATA
>JBBMKC010030742.1:0-18382 GCA_037834085.1 Bipalium vagum | reverse complement strand
TTTGACGTAGTTGGTGAGCCCAGTTCTAACCTATATTAATAGTGTTAGCATTTTTATATTTTCGAGATTAGATCTCGGGTCGAACCAAACACTTACAATTTCATGATTAACATTTGTTAGTTGACTTGTTGACTTGCAAAAGGGAGACCTTACCACAAATATCAGTTAATAGGTTTTAAATATAAAAAAAATAATAAAAATCTTTTTGAATTCAGAAATTATTTTTGTCACATTAAATTCGAGTGTATTTAAACAAATTATTAATATTTAAAATCCTTTAAATAAACGGAAACCGTTTTGACCGCAATAAAGTAATTTTTTTTAACATAAATCATGTAAAATATCTTTAATAGCGTAACATCAATTTCATAATTTAAAAAATTTCCTATTTTTAAGAGACTTTCAAATATTGAAATAGTGAAAATCAATTAATTTTATTTTCGTTTGTGGAAGTGAGAATCATTGTGAAATGCAAATTTAATAAAAATTTCACTTCATTTATAATTTAATTAAATAATAACATATTTTTAAATCGTGTTAATTTAAATTAATTAAGTAAATTAATTAAAATGAAATATCAAAAGGTTGTGTTCTAATTTTCATTAAATCAATAAATGTCATTTTTTATAATGGAATTTGAAAAATAAAATTTAATTATAAACAAAATTTTAAAAAATTATTATGTTTTTCATTTATGGTTGTGCTAAACTAGAAATAAAAATAAAACAATTAATTAATTAATTATCATATTTTAACAATTTCATTAATTTAATTTTTAATGTTACTTTTAATGTTAAGAGTATATTTTAATTCGAATATAATTTTAAAACTAATTTTCAGAAGTTAAGAACATAGTTTTACTTATAGTTTACATAGTTTTTGTTAAGACGTAAAATTATTTATTTATACTTCAAATTGAAACAAAACATTTTACCCAGTTAAGCAGAAGCTCATCATCATTCAAAGAATTCTGAGATTTTTTAATTTTTCAAGTGAATAGATTTAAAGAATTACTTAAAATCAATTTCGAAGAAAATATATATAATAAAAGACTTTTTTTTCAAAGGAGGAAAAAATTATAAAATGTTTTGCGAATTCAATTACTTGTCTAATGTATTTTATGATTTATAATTTAGGTTTGAGGTCAACAGATTTTTGAAAAACTTTTTTGTATAAATAAAGGATTTTATGACCACTCCACATTTTTTTACCGTTTTCTAATACTTTTATCCATTTATTACTTTGTAAACATTAAAAAAATCGCATTTTTTATTTATAGAGTGATTTTTTTAAAATTATTTATTTTAAAAAATAAAGTGAATATCAATCGTGGGACGTGGTGCTTAAGTTACTGTTGTCAAACCGAGAAAATGTCCATCTTAGAAGTATGTGCAAGAGTTATTTATTTCCCGAGATGTAAACGCAAGAAAAGTATAAAGCTCACAAATTGACTCCAGCAAGAAAAGGAAATATAAAAAATGAGATCGTTTATCACTGTAATATTCCGTTTTTTTTAAATGGCTTCGTTTTTAATTGCAAATTTAACTCAGACAGAGAAAAGAATTTCTGAGCAAAATGAAATAAGTTTCTTTAATTATACATTAAATTAAATGTTAGCTCAAATTCCAAAAATTAATCTCGATCCCGAACAATTAACTGAAAATTACCAGTTGAAAGATTGGAAATCAGAGATGTGACGTCATAGGTTTTGATCGTGAACTGGATCATGTGAATGTTTTCAACATTGTGCACGGCGTTCCGACCGTTCTTCCATATCATCTTTACATCATCCAGTGGATAACCATCTAAATAAATATCACATTTTAAAATCATTATTTATTTGTATAAGACATTTTAAAAAAGTGTTTCTATTGAATTTCTGGGCGACGTTAGGAACATTAATATTTCTATTATCTTTTTTATCTTTTTATTTTTTTCTTGTTTATTATATTAAGTTTTTATTATGATATATCATTGGATTGTTGTAAGCATCTTTAGTAAAAATTGAGGATAATGACAGAAGTAAGAACAATGGACCCAACCCTGGAAACCACGAGATAGAACAGGTCCGAATTTCAAAGACAATAGAGCAAAGGATAGAACTAGATGAATAAAATGTTTTTAAAATATGTTCTTAATATCGAGTACCTTTATTCATTTTAACCTATTTAATATAATCAATTATAGGATTTTTTGGAATTTTAATATCAAAATAATCGATATTGTTATCTTCGAGCAACTATGTCACGTTCTTTCCCTTCAACTTACTATCAGTTGGTATGAAGATAGGACAAAGTTTATTAACATATCTATTGAAATCATACCGTTTCTGTCCTAGGAAATATGTATCACTATTCTTTAGAATTTGTTACAAACATTCTCATGTTTCCCAAAGGACAACCATCTAAGATTTCTGGAGAGTGTCAGGCTCTTAAGATTACCATGGAGTGTGTAAAGTTAAATCTGGTTAATCATCAAATTAGATTGAGGCTCAAGGAAATCGATACAAATAAACATTCAGCTTGTAAAAAAGTGTCTCATTTCTTTCCAATCACCTTTATAATGTTACATTCTGAGTAATCACATCATTTTTACTATTCTCTCAAAATGGTATGCACACAAAAGGTATAGCAAATAATTCAAATCGCTTATTTAAAGAACTTATTTTATATTATAGCGCATGTAAAAGCCTACGTATATTGCTCTCTTTAAAGTACAAAGTCTGGCCGTCCTAAAAATGTCCGCACTTCAAAAAAGCCAAGTACACTTATTGCGCTCAAACAAAATATCCAGAAGGCTATACTAGATATTTCCCCGGAAATCTGTCAAAAAGTGATGGAAAATACCATCAAAAGAGCAAGTGAATGTAAGGCATCTAGAGGAGGCCATTTAGAAAATATTATTTTCCATGCGTAAATTTTATGTCTAAATAAATTTTTATAGAAAAAATCTGTCTTAGTTTTCATTTTTATAAAAAGATATTTTAAAAATAAAATAGTCAGTTACGTATGAAACACCCTGTATAAATAACTATACCGAGTACAATATATTATTTATTATTAATTTATAATTACTTTTTTTTATTATAATAGAATTTCATTGGAAAATGGTTGCAAATTGTCTGTTAAATTTTTATTATTTGTTTATATTTATTTCAGCAGATATCATTTCACCTTGAGATCAAGTAATAGCTGTAGTTGTGAATAATATTTATTTGTCGTAATTAAATTGCAAATTATTCAAAAATGAAAAGAATGTTGTCAGATAAATCAAATAAAAATCTAGCATCATGAAATACATTAAAGATTTACGATACTTGTATATATACTCAATAATGGAGGAGAACCCCTGGGATTTGAAAGACACGGAGTCAGTATCTATTTCGAAGAATACAATTACACTTAATTCCTCGTTTAGCCTAATTTTGCTTGAAAATCAAAAAAATATCTTCTATCAAAAAGTAAAATATTAAATAAAAATTGAAAGATTCCTCCACATTTTTAACTGGAATGTTAATTTAGAAGTTTACTTTTATTTTTTTTATCTGTAATAGTGGAAAATAATAAAGTTTTCGTAATTTCAATTTGAAATTCAATTTGATTATTGGACTTCAGAGATATTGACCATTTTGATTATTGTTTGCACTATTTCTTGTGTGATTGGGTGCTGTAATTGTGATTATAAATATTGTATTGTACTTTGTAACACATATCATAAGAGATGGAGTAGACATGAGTTAGTAAAGTAGAGCTAAGGTTATTATAGATTTCACCATAATAACCTATAGAAATAATCAACAGAATTGAACAATAAATCTTTATTTTTAATCACACTTCACTAACAAGACGTCACTGCCTTTGTTCCAAAAAGGAAATCAACTCCAATAACTAGTGAAACAAAAAAAAAATATCGAATCACAATAGTTAAAATCAGATTTATGTCGTTAATTAAAGTAAAGATTAAATAAATATACTAAAATATTAGAAAAGTGCACTAATTTTAGATGTTTTAAACAACTTTTAATATTGTTTGGTTTATATTTAATGTTTAATATAATTTATGTTCAAGACTCACAACTTCTTTTTTGAAGAAAGTAAATTTAATAGGAGAGTTTGAAAATAATAAATTAAATTGTTTATAAAAAATAAACTAAACTATTTTTCACAATTATAAATTTTTATTATTTTTTATTATCTCAATTAAAAGTATTTCCTCTTGATTAGAAACAATCAAAGAGGTCCTGTATTAAATAAAACCATAGAGGTTCGTATGGTAGCGATACAAGAGAACAATAAAATAATAAAAATTGATTTTAGAACAAAAGGTCAATAATTTAAAATCAATGCTTTAATTATTGAATTTTCTTAATTTAAAATAAATTCTTTATTAATACGCTTAGTTCGTATTTGTCCTTTGTTTTTATCGTTTTATTCGTTTAAGAAATTAGATATCTTACTTCTATAACTTAAAACAGAATTTTTGTGTGTTTTTATGACTGAAAACATGGGTTTATATTCTTGTTTCCAGTTTTTATGAATTTTGATTGGCTCCCTGTTAGAGTTACTATTATAATATAATTTTTACTAATTTTAGACAATATTTGCTATAATAAATCGAAAATTCATACTTATAATAAGGTCTTTATAATTTGTTTATTTTTAGTAATCTTAAGTTTATTTTTAACAATGATTAGTTATTTATTGAAATTGTTTATTAATTATTTATTATTAGTAACCAATTAATGTTTTAATTATACATAATTTCAGAATCAATAATTAAATATAATAGACAAAATAAATGTTCTTAAGAAACAAATGGATTTTTCGAATCAATGGATAAAAGTAACAAATATTTTTAAGAATAAACACAAATGAAGATCAAATGTAAAAAGTATCAGAAATGTTTTTTAAGAATCAATAAAATATCAATCAATAAAAACTTTCATTTATAATTAACATTTAAATTTTTTATTTAAAATTTTTGCAAGAGCTATATTTACAGGCCAGTCATCAATAAAGGAAATATTGTTGTTTTTAAACCACGTTTTTATGATATTAGCCTGGTGACAAAGAGGCGTTAACATCTTAAAATTAAAAATATCCGTTTTTGTACCATTCATTAGCAGCTGATAGCAAACGGTGTTTTAGAACATTTAGGTACCATAGAGCATTTTCTCTTTCAGTCCAGAAATTACTAACCTTCCTGATCCAAAGTATCTCATGCAGCCTAAAATCATAACAGAAGAAGGATGTTTAAAAGTAGACGGTGTTAAAAAGTAAAACTCACACGTATTTCTGGAGATTTAAACGACAATTCTTAATTCTGAAGATCCAGTAAATGAGCTTCTTTTAATAATTCGGAATAACATCCTTTGATCTTTTTATTACTTATTGAGGGTCTCACCAGTCTGTGTTTAACTTCTGTATTACCGGTGTAATAGACAATCAATCCAACTTTAGATTTTGATCCGTAGCCCAGTGTCTAAATTTGGAGTATTGTTTTACCAGCCTTTACAATGCAAAAATTGCATTCTTAGCTCCTTTTGTCAGTTATTTACTTTTGTGAATGAAATGAGTGAGTGAAATGAAATTCACACATGAATAATTTCATATAAATATATTCTTCTATCTTCTAAAGAAGACTATTACTAATCAATGCTATTATTGATTTATTTATATTAATTCAGATTGAATTATTTTGACTTTAAAAACAAAAAACTGTTTAAAAATTTTGTGCTGTCCTTTTTTTCGAAAGCTGTAATTCAAAATTTGGTTAGTAATTGATGTCATTTTTTTATCTTTATTATTATGTTTGTAAGGATTAAATTTTAATTAATATAATATTTTTAAAATAAATTTTAAAGTAATATATTAAAATTTAATCTCTAATGTAAAAAAAGTTTTTTAATAATTTTAATAAATATAAAGGGTTTTAAAAAATTAAATAATTAAATTAATTTTAATAAATGTTTTAGATAATTAATTTGTTTAAATAAAGGATAAAAAGAGGATACTTATTAAAGCCATAAAAATATTTTCTTCGAATAAAAATTTTACCAAATCTTGAGTTTTTGAATTCAGAAACTGTTGATAACATCGCAGTAACAAACAATGTTAATGTTTAAATATTATTTGTTTTATCACTTAATAAATCTATTCAAAAAATGAATTATAGTTCTGATTACAAACCAGTTGATATTAGCATACATTATGTCATTATTATTTTTAATTAATATTTTTTAATTTATTATTTTTTATTATTCAATTATTAATATAATTTTATATTTCTTGTATCTATTATTATTTTATTATTGTGATATAATTATTATTTTGTTATCGAAATAGTTATAAATTATAGTTAAAAGCACGTTATATATATATATATATATATATATATATAAGTTATTCTGCTGAATATTTTAGACTTGTAAAAAGGCTCTGTTTTTTGTGAAACACCCTATTCATTACTGATAATGAAGTATTAAGCCAATGATTATAGAAATGTGACAAATTCTATGAGTTTAAAATATTATTTATTTATTTAATATAACCTGTTCGTAGTAATTTTCAAAATCTGTAATAAATTTGAAATGATTTTAAACCAAAATTACTTTGACAAGGTAATTGACTAAGGATGTTCTGGATAAATCTTCAATGAAAATCAAAGTGGTTTTCGGTTTTGTTAGATAAATAATTTCAGTATTTATAATAAACTGATTTCCTTTGTTTATCAATAATTCAGGTTATTGGATGTTAAATGCTTGGACCTCATCTTGAGCCTCTGAAGAGTCCCCGAGTGTGAATGTTCAATTACAATGTAACTTTACCTCTGTTGATACTTCCTGTTGACTGAATTTCTATACTAAAACAAAGAATTATTTGATATATAGGCTCAACTTTGAATTTTAAAGGTCTGATCAATTGAATAGAATTTTTCCTATGATATTTTAAATAATTCTAAACTTGTCTTCAAGATGTCTTCTCATTGTTAATGATCTGAGACAATATATTAATCAAGCGCCAATTGTGATTCTCATTAAATACGACTGGATCTCTTCTAAAAAATAAAACCCTTGTCAAAATAGCACTAGATTACACAATCAATTTTATTGATGTCACGAAGAACAATATTAAAAATAAAGATAAATAATTATTGGATTATTCTGAAATTAATTATTATTTTTATGATAGGAAAAAAAAATTAAATGATTTTAAACAAAAGGTATTCATTCAATAGAAGTAGTGCTGCAAATTGCATTTAACACAATTTTTCCAACGCTAGGGCAATTTATGAATCCCACTTTGATAAAAGTCTTGTTTTGCGAAGGACAACAGATTCTTCAGACATCTTTTATATTTTAATTTTTGTTGAGGAATATTTCTGAAGAGCATTTATCCATTGCTTAAAAACAGTAATCAGTGGAAGATATGTCCGGTGAGTATGTTTTGTGAAGAAGAATCTAACATCCAAGCTATCTTTTAGCAGAGTATTGATTGCTACATGCGACCCAGTGTTTTCATGCAATATTCCAATCGAATGCAATAAACTTCTTAGGGTTTTGATTTACTGGAGTATAAGAATTCTTAATGAATTACTCTCGCCAGAGACAATATACTATAGACAATATCTTTTTGTAAAAATATTTGGAATGATGTTAAAAATAGAAAATTTTGAAACAGTAAAACAAGGCCTTTAATAATATTAATTCTTACAATCGAAGCTTTATATATAAACAAATGTATATTATAACACTATTTGTACAAAAATTGCTTTAAATATTTTATTACAAAAATACCTTATACAAAAAAATTAATAATTTACGAACCACCCAATAGCTCTAGACTCAAATTCTTTACCGTAAAGGATTAATACTATAATATTACAATGATAATTTATGCTAAATTAATTTAACAAGTTCCTAAGGTCTCTCTAATCTTCTCCTAGATTCTAGAAATCCTATCATAGACTAATTTTGGTCAAGACCCTATCTTCTTGAGAAAAGCATAGATCTATAATGTTATTTAGAAATTATTTGCTTTAAAAATATTTTCTCAGAATTATCTTTTTTTTATTTTTCTGGAGGAACCTCATCAACACTGTGGACCAATAGAAAAACTACTATAAAATATTACATAAATATTACTAAAATATTAATCGTCATAAAAATAATTCACTCCTCCAAATTTATAATATTTTTTCTAAAAAAACTCATAAAATTATATTATTATTGTTATTATTATTATATTATTATATAGGTTTTTAAAAATATTATCAGTATATTTGTACACTTCAAAGTAGTTTTTAAATAATCGAAAAAAATTAAAAATTTTTAATAATTGTTTTATTTACGCAAGAAATGACAATAACTGTATAAGGAGTGATTCGAAAAATTAGTTTTTTTGAATTTATTTAAATAAGGACCTCACACCATGATTAACAAATATTAAATGTTTTTAATTTAAAGTTTTTAAAAATTATAATGTTACGTTTTTTAAATTTTTAAATAAATGTTGGTTAATTTTAATAAAAGGTGAGATCCAAGTTTGAAAAGTTTGTTTGGTTAATCGGATTTAATGAAATATATTATTATTGCTTCTACTTTGATTTCTTATTTACAAATGACTACACAAGAATATAACTAACTGGAAAATATAGGAAGAATTTACAATTGATGCAATATTTTATTTTATTATTAAAAAAGTCATGGACTTAATTACCATAGTGATTATACGTCATTATTTAAAGCGAAATATATTCTTTCGATTACGTTCACTTTTTATTAATTATAGAAAATGTTTACCCATATTAAAAGAGGAAATTATATTTCGAATTTTTTACATAAAATATATTTTAAAATAAATAATGGATAATAAATATAAATAATTAATTTGTATAATTATACAAAATATTCTTGATTAACTTTTCAACTAACCTAGTACCCCGAAATATTAAATAAAAGCTAGAAACTCAACAAAAAAGGAATATATCAATTAATCGACTTGAAAAGGAACTTTTTGGATTTTTGCAATCTTTAATAAAATCGGCAAGAAGTTTCTCTTTAATATTATATTATGATTGAAATTACACAAGAATTCATAAAATATTATTTTAATTGTATATTATATTTGATAAAAAAATTTATCTTTATGTTTATTCTGTAAATGTATTAATGTCTTCTATATATTATCTCAATATTTAAATTTTTCACAAAATTAAAATAATTAATTAATCAAAAATTAAAATTTTAATAAAATAATAAAATTATTATTATAAAAATTATTTAACTAAAAAAATAAAAATAATAAATTAAAAAATTATTTTTATTTATTTATTAACAATGATAATTTAATTATTTAATAATAAATTAAAAATTAATTTATAAAATATATTTTAATATAAATCACCTGTTCGAAAATCCGATAGCGTCAAAATAAAATAATTTATTCGAATATCTTCAACAACTATTATTTAATTTTATGTTAAATTTAAATACAAACTTCATAATTATTTATAATTAATATTTAATTAATTAATAATTATCTTATTAGTGAAAAAAACTTGTATTATTGATTAAATAATAATATCTCATGAAAAAGGAATAATTTTGAATTTTCTGTCGTCCTACGAGAAATTTTCATGAAAATTTTATAATCTCAAAAGTGTAAATTGATCAAGGTGAAAATTTTAATTAAAAATATTTAATATTGAAAAATCATTATATTCACTCTAAATCCAAATTGAGCGTTAATGCCAAAAATATATAAATTGGTAAAATTAATTTACATTCGCATGTCATATTTCACGAACGGATAACAAGTAAAACATTATATCAGTCATCATCCATGGAAGTCAGGGGCAAAAAAATAGTTTTTCCATGGTCAGTGAATCATAACAATTTTCGATTCAGAATCTTGATGGGAGTCCATGGGTCGCTGGGTTTACAATTACCGAGATAAAACGAAGAAGTGCTTGAAAAGAAGAAATTCGGCCCGTGTGGGAATCGAGATAATTGTTGAAAGATAATCAGTCAAGCAGAACATAACATGGTTCTCCGTAACGATTGTCGGAATTATTTGCTTTATTAGCTTCAATTATAATAATTAAAATAATAATTAGATTTCATCAGTTGACAATGACCACGACATTTAGACAGTGACAAGGCAGCACAGTGTTTTTTTGCAGAATTCCATGGACAATGAAAAAACTGTCATTGTTTAATAAATATTTTCATGATGAATTATTTATCAAGTGACAGAAATTTGTATTATTGTTGGTATTATTGGTACTGTTCACATTAACTTTATTTCATAAAAACTATTGGTTGATATTATTTATTAACAAATTTTCAATTCCAAAATTCTTCAGACTGGAAAAGAGTTCTTTGACTACCATAATTGTTATAATTTTGATTGAATCTATAAATTGTAAGGATAGTAATCTTTGCTGCATTTTGTCGACTTCTTGACAAAATCTTAATGATGTTAGAGTATATCCTTGAGTTAAGAGGGTTAATAAATCAGACCAATTGTGGACCACAAAACTGAAAGCATGGTCTTCTCATAGTGCAATTTCAGCTTTACAAACTGATATTGAGTTTCGCCAATGTCCAATCACTATGATGACCACCTCCGGTTGTCCTAGGCAATCCATTTTTCATCCCAGGTCACAATACAATGAAGAAATGGGTCGTTGTTACGCAACAAAAGTGTGATATATATTTCACAGTGACGATTTTTCGGAAAATTATTCAATTCTTGAGGCACCCATTTACTAAACTACGATGTTTTCTAAAGTTGATGGAGGTGGTGTAGCATTATTTTGTGACCAATTCCAAGATTTTGGCAAGCAACTGAGTCGTAATATGTGAATGTAATTTGACTAAGATATTTAACTCATCATCTTCAACTACCGAAGGACGTCCACGAACTGTATCACTTTGAAGGCTCTTATCACCACTCCTATTTGTTTTGAACCAGTTTTACACGATGCGCTTTTTTCCGGTACCAACACTGAATGTTTCATTTATTACCACAGAATTATTACAAAATTTGAATTCCTACAGTGCTATCATGATTTTTACAAAATGTATAAATTGGAAAATATTAATTATTATTATAAAAGTAAAGTAATTTCTGTACTTTCAAGTGATATACATTAGAGGCGGAATTAATCGGGACACTTTAATTTAATTGGTTTTTACAGGGTTATGTAGAAATATACAGAAAATTATTCAAAATATATAGAAAAATATTCAGAAATATATAGAAAAATTTTCAGAAATATATAATGAAAATGTACACTAAATAAATTATTGTCTTGCCAATGTTTTTCTATAAACCGCCTCATGTTGCGAAAATAATCACTTAAATCTATATCGTTATGCATGAGTACTTGAGTAATCAATCTTCCTGATCTATAATGGTTCTCATAAAGGATGATACAGTATTTGCGAATTTTAGCTGATGCGAGTATGGTCGCAGAAATCTGTAAGCAATACCTCGTTCTGTCAGCAACTTAATAACATCTTTGCGTTGATGGAACCTGCAATTGTCCATCACCAATACATCCCCAGGATTTCGATCGAAATGATTACATAGCTTGTCACTAATAAAGTCCATTGAAAGATCCGTCTTTGATTTCGAAGAATAAAATGCCTGTAAATTTGATTTAATAAAAGACAGATGACAAAACACTGAAACCTGACATTTTAATAGCAACAGTGCAGCTGATATTTTTGGCTAACTAAAATGTGATCAAATTTAAATAGAAAAAATAGAATTTTTTTTCTATCTATTTCTGAATAATTTTCTATATATTTTGAATATTTTTCTATATATTTCTGCATAAACCTGTAATAATAAATATTTTAACAGAATTTAATCGATTAAATTATGTAAGTATTTGTTTAGCTAAGCTTTTTTTTAAATTAAAATTTTGTGCAATTTAAAATATTCCAGATTATGAATACAGATAAAATGTTGAGGCTAACGGATTTTCAAAAAGGATAGATTATCGGGAAGAGAAATATAAAAAAAATTAGAAAGCTCAGTGGCCAATTACTAAGATTTTGAAATATTTCAAAAATTAGTTCAAGTTACAAACGCAAGGTTGGCAGTCGAAGGAAAAGAAAGACCATTGGTGATGATCAAAACATTGTTTCTGTGACAGTAAATATTCGAACTATTTTGGTCAAAGTAATCAAAGCAGATCTGAGAATCCGTAACAGATTACATAACAGTCTTTTGATCGATCAATCCTTTCTTTTTGCTGCATCTTTCACCTTTTTCTTCTGTTTATATCTGTTTTCTTTAATTAAGTTCCTTGCATCTTCTTCGGGGGCGCTTTTGTGCGGAGGCTATTGGCCAATGGTGAGAGTCTCCACAAAAAGAGATTCATTATTAAAGCATGTTATCAAAACCAGTTTTCGGCAGGAAAGACGTAAAATTAAGTGAAATTGTTTCACAAAACTTCAGAAAATCAAAACTTAAGAGATGTATACAGTAAATAAAATAAATATCAGCTCTACACCAGAAAGTAGAACCATTATGAAAAAGTTTGAAATAAAAAATTCTCTAAAAGAAAATGTTGACTTGATTTGGAACCAATCTTTAGGTTGGACATTTAGTGAATAGCTGAATCTAGACTGTTATAAAAAGTAATTACACAAGAGCTACAGATATTGACCATAATGGCAACGCTTGAGGTAAATTTTTATAGCTGTCTGCCGCCAATTTTATTTCTGGAGAATATTACTCAAGTTAAGACAAACTTCTGTATTATTTCATTCCCTTCGGTCTACACGTACAATTTCATTTAACATTTATCTTTACTGAATACAAAAACTGACCATAAATAATTCTTCGACTGAAACAAGATTTTTCGTCAAATGGATGCGATAACAATGAGAAACTGTCACCATTTTGTGAAAATTTGGTTAAATTCTTTATAAAAGGGTCGAAATTATAAGATGTACAGCCTGAACTATGCTTATTTCTCAGTTGATAGTGACATCCATGTTCAAATTGGTTTCCTCATGAAACCAATGAAAGGAATACTTTTGAAGTTCTTTAGATGTAATTATCGAAAAAGATATATACAATGGTGGTTCAATAATTAAAGACAAATTAATATGAGATAAAACACTTTATTTAATCAATGTGACATTGTGATTACTTTTCAATATAATCTCCACAAACATTTATACATAGTGCTATCTATTGACCACTGATCTTCTAGAAAATCGACAAAAACCAGGCCCATTGAATCCAAAAAGATTGTCATCATGACTTTCCCTGCTGATGACCGATCAAGAAACTTTTTCTTGATCGTGAGCCTGAATGCCACATTTCCTTTTTATGTTCCGGTTCATAGTGATGAGTACATGTCTCATCACTGCTCATAATACTGTCAAAAAAGCATTGTCTTACTGTTCATATCAGAGTTTCAGTTCTATGCAAATTTGAAGTCTTGTCTGTTTGTTGTCATCTATTAATTGTCTAGAAACCCATCTCGCACTTGTTTTATGGTATGTCAGCTTATTGGTAATAACTTCATGTGGTGTATCAACACTTATTTGTAATTTTTCAGCTATAATCCTCCCTGTAATCCGCCTGTCTTCTAGAATAAATAATTCATCACGAGTTTCAAGATCTGAAGTTGAAACAGCTGGACGTCCACAACGGTACTCATCACTCACTAAAGTTCGACTCTCTTTAAATTTTTCGATCCATTTATAGCAATTCATTTGATTCATACAACTTTTCCAATATCGTGTGGAAATCCAAGTATAAATATCCACTGGTTTTTCACCTTCGGCAAGCCAAAACCGGATCACTGAACGCTGTTCTGATATTTCGCATTTTTCAAATGGACTTATCATCAGTTAAATACATATTTACATATTAATGTACATATTTATTATTTCATATTAACCTCTTAATGTATTGGGCACTATGTAATTTATTTTATCATATTTTTTATTTCTTTATTACGATTTCATATAACGTTTCATTGAAATTATATTATATTTAAAACATAGAATTAAAAAAATAATTTTAAGTAAAGATTTAATATATAAAAAAGAGAAATTTCCTAGATGATGGATAAATTCCCATCAAAAATAAAGTAAAGCATATATCGTATTACTGTTAGAACCTATGAGTATATGGGAGAAATTTAATTCACTCAACTTTTAATTAATAAAATATATTTTTTGTAATATTAGAAAATTATTAAAAATCATGAAAAATTATAATATAATTAAACATGTTTTATGTATTTCTCTTTAATTATTTTTGCATAATTAGAAAAATATTCTTCAATAAATTTTATTATTAATTTATTAAAATATTAATTTATTAAAAAATTACAATGTTTACCAAACCTTGTTGTCATACTTATTCTACCTATTACTACTATAAGTTTTGTAAAAGGTTTTGAAAGTGAAAATACGACGATGTTAATTTTTTTGAAATTTCTAATATAGAACATAGTCTCCCAACCATAAAACACGCTTAGTCCATTTCTTCTCCATAAATCTAAACTGCGATTTCCGATGGCCTGCAAAATACAGGTTTACAATTGCCATGGTTTCTTCATTTGATAAAAGATGCTTTCCCAGGAGAATTGATTTTAGGTTTCTGAAAAGATAAAAGTCACTTGGAGTCAAATTTGACGACGAGCATTATCTTTATTAAAAATGATTTTTTATTAAATGATTCCTTTAATCAGATTTTTGCGATGTATTGTATCCCATTGACCTGAAAGCTTTCTATAGTTTACGGAGTTACTAGTTTGCTTGTTTCAAGTTAATCTATCAACAGATTACCTTTGATATCCAAATAAACAGTTGCCTTTTTTACCGTTTGTTGTCTTTTCAGCTGATTTGGAAATGAAAATCCAGCTTCAATCCACTATAGACATACTCGTTTCAATTTAGGATCATTGTGGTAAATCTAAGATTCATTCATAGTTATAAAACGACCCACAAAATCTTTTCTTTTATTAAAAAAATGGTGTTTATTAATTGGTTTCTTAAAGAGATTTTGTGGATTTGTTTGAAAATACGCTCCACTTTTCCAAATACATTTGCCATATGCAAATCCTCTTTAAAAATATGACGAACTCGTTCGTTTGAGATAAACAAGGTTTCAGTCACAATCGAATTTTTATGTACAATTTCTGATTTTGTTCAGCGGTTTCCAGTGTTGAAGCACTTTAGAATATCCACAATGCATCGTCTTCTATGCCTGTTAAACAACATTTGAACTCACAATCCATCCATGGACGATGGAAAACGAAAGTGCAAATTCTTCTAATACTTTAATCATTTTATTGTGAATTTTTGATACAGTTAATCCTTCCATAACAAAATTTTATGACTGCGAGATACTCAATTTTTTCGATTCTATAAAAATGAAAAATCAAATTCAAACATGTGATAAGCAATAATGAGATTGATTTAAATTTTTTTACATATGTGATTGTGATACATGATGTATGGTATTAGCATAGAAATGTTTGCTCTTTCATTGTTTGATAAGTGTTGCTTTCCTAACTTTTCACTCAAATAATAACCATTCATTGATTAAATGGTTATTTTTTATTTTAAATGAAAATGTTTGTTTAAATGATATTACGGCGACCATGTCACCGCTTGAACGTGTAAGTCTGATTATGTAACTTCAACTTAATTATACAATCGGATGTTTTACAATTATCTCCGATGTTTGAAAAAAAAGGTACCAATTCTGATACAAATCTGCTGCAATTAAAATGAGAACGGTTATCATTTTGGTAACCCTATCAAACTTTTTCTACCGATACATTTCTTTTCATAGCCAATTTCCGATGACTTGAAAACGATCAAAGTGCTTTCTATACCAGTCTGATACATCAAATGATGTACAAAGGACTGGACAAAGTTTAGCTAAGTCTGTACACTGACTTTTGCTCTTGGTTTCAAATTTGTAGAAAATACTTAAGGTGGTCTGTGAACATGTGTTTTGATATACCAGTATACATATGAGTATATAAAGTCCGCAATTACCAACACAATTTTTAACAGTGTTTTAAAATATATCTATGAATTGTTAAGAATCAAAATTGTGATTTCGTCGTTTGGTCCATATTGATCATTTAAGATATTTTGGTTATTTGTCGGCTTTTTAAATCAAAATAAAGTTTCAATTGGTTTTACATTCTTATAATATGCCATATCTTCCTGATCTCATTGAGCTGAGTTTTTTCTTTCCAAAGAAATCTCCCTTTCTATTATTTTGTCAGAAGTGTAGATAGACACATGATTTTTTTCTTTCAGGACTCTAAATAATTGTTTGACCCCTTTGAAGATACGATCTAATGAATAATGAAAGTAACTCAAACATAGTGTTTTTTATAAGTCCACCGTGTTGTGCTGTACTAAGCATATACAGTCAACAATGTATAATTTCACTCTCGGCATAATTTTACAAAAAGCTTTTGGGACATTTTTTGTCCTTAAAAATTTTAACAAAACCTCTATTTTCACAAATTCCATAATTTCCCATAATTTTTCAAATAATTTTAAAAATAATTACGCATACATTAATTACAGACTATACATTAAGCAATGTAAAGATTCAATATTTAATTCCCAATACAACCTCGAAGCTCCAGCCTCTGGGTGCAGGCATTATTGCTGCTTTCAAAGTAAGGTATAGATACTTTTTATTAAAGAACTGGTGAGAAAAATTGATGAAAACGATAATATTAATGGACGAGGAAAAATCGATTTAATTACAGCTGTTAGATTTATTACAAAATCATGGGACGAAATCAGTTCGGAAACAATTAAGAATTGTTGGAATCACACAAAAATTATAAAAATTGAAAATATCAACAAATGTGTTCAAATACCTTATGACTATGAAATTGATTCGAAGATCTCGTCTTTAAAAATTGAGAGCCCGATGTCTTTTGTAGAGTATATGATGGTTTATTTATATACTTTTTATTTATATACTTTTATTTATATACTTTTATACTTTTTTTTTAATATCTTTTATACTTTGAAACAAGTTGAAATATCACTTATATAAAAATAATAATATTAAAAGAGTGGAACATATTATTAGATGACCACAAATATTTAGTACTTTCCTGTTTTAACACTTTGTTTCACTTGAATATTAAAAGAATTGAACAAATTATTAGAAGTCCAAAAATGTTGTGCAATTTCTTTGCTTTAATCAATTAAAACAAGACTAATAATTTTTTATTTATTTTTCAATTACCAAAAAGAAACTTACTTATAGCCATAGTATAATGACTGCTATTGGAATGATGTTTGAGTTCTGTTAAGTTCGGCTTTCGGATTGATTGACGACTGCCTTCGGAATACTGTTTCTTTCAGACGTTTCATATCTTCTTAATTTTTGGCATCCTTTTAAAGATAGGTTCTATTTTATACTAAAAATCTTCAGTGCGTTAATTTTTAGGATCTGTAGACTTGTTTTTATTGATGTTGATGGTTGAAATGTCTCTCTGAGTTATAACTTGTGCTGTATTGAAATATTGCCTGTTTCTTTGCAAGAATTTTATTTAGGTTTTTGTTGTTCTTAAATTTCCAATCGTCCTTTTTATAGTAATAATTTTCTTTGACTTTCTTTAAATAGAAATTGCTTTTTCCTTTATATTATTTTTTACCTATTTTATTTCTATTTAGGAATTTATTTTCTTTATTGCCTGCTAATATTATTATTTATTTATTTTTTTTATTATTTTTAGTTATTTTTATTTGACCTTTTATAATTTTTTTTATTAAATGTACAAATATATAAAATATTTTATTTATTTATTATTAATTAATTAATTAATTAATTAATCTATCAAGAACGATTTACAATATAATTACAATTTTTTTTATTAAACCAAAAACACACAAATAAAAGACATTTTTACATGCAAGAATATACACAGATATTATCATGAAAGGATATAATCTCTAAATGTCATTGTTTCTTTTGCTCTTTGGCCGGAGCATTTTCTGTTGCCACGGGGAGCAATTTGGTTGGTTGTGGGAAGATTTTGGGTGTTTTTAACGACCTGGGAAATGATGACGCTGGTTGAGTTGAGTCTCCACAATGAGACATCTTTATTTCGCAAACTTTGCTAATTCGAAAACTGTTTTAAGTCCCAAAGGACTCGGATAATTTATTCCAAAGCATTGTGTCCAGCGCATTTTGAATAAATGAGGTTTCACTGTATTTTAATTGTATCTTAATTTAAAAGTGACAATTTTAGATAAGACTTGCAAATATAATTTCATAATACAGTGAAACCTGCATAAATGAACACCTTTGTTAGCTGAACACCTCTTTTATTTGAACATTTAATTCCGTAC
>JBBMKC010030637.1:0-18385 GCA_037834085.1 Bipalium vagum | reverse complement strand
CAGAACAAAAACACCAAATTACATACATATTACGTGCAATAGCTTAAATATTAAAAATGTAATAAATGTTAACCAATATAAACATTTTAATAAAAATGTTTTATTTTGTGTAAGCCTCATTTTTTGTTCAGCTGTGTATATGAGGTTTTTAATAGGTCACAAAATTGTTTTGAATAAATTTTGATGACAAAAACTGATTTTGAGACACTGAGCAATAATAAAAGAGTAATTAATTAATTAAAAATTACTTATTATTCGTCAATGTCAAGAGTTACATGTTTATCTAAAAATCAATAAATATCTAAAAAAATTAAATAGTTTCTGCCAAAAATTTCAATTTTTTTTTTAAAAAAAAGCATATATATTATTAATTAAGAAAGAGTGCTGAAAATTGGTATTACGATAATAAAATTGGCAAGAGCAATCACTTTTGAAATTAAACTTCGTGGTATAAAAAAACAGTGACTGAAACTATCAATTTTCATCAGAAATAAGAGTCCTTTTAGAGAATGAGAAACAGTACGATTTACATATTTGACGAAATGTGTGATTAACATAGTTTAATTATTTGAGTACGGATATCATTTTTATTGTTTCGTTGAGAAAGTTTCTGAAGAATTGTACTTAGATACAAAACCTTTCTTAATGGCTTATGAGTTATTTATAGGTTGTTTAGGAAACTTTGTTCAACTTAAGTCAGTGGTCCATATGTGTACCTGTTTTATTGTTTTGATTATATCGATGGCGGTCGATCGATAGGGCTTTATTATTATATTTATTTCGTAATATATATTGCCAATAATCGAATTAATATAATAATCTTTAAATATTCAAGTTTTAATCCATAAATTGACCTTATCGATTTATTATATTTATTTCAGAGTGAATTACATTAATCGCAGAGACACGAAATAAAAACGAATAGCTATTTAATTGTTATTGTTTTGTCATTCAATAAAGTAAATGTTAATGAGGTTTGAACATGGACATAGCCTACTTAATTGTTGAGGAACCAGGTAAAGCTGGTTTGGTTAATAAATTGTATAAAAGTTACTAGCATACATAAAAATTTTCAATTTATTAAGCGAAATGAATTAATTTCTCAAAGATTTTTAATCACTTTATCTTTCTTCTTTTTTCTATAATTTACTGATGGCAACAATAAAAACTTTTTTCTATATCTGTTGATAGATACCACTAATCTAACATTCTTAATATATATTTTATAACTGATTTGCACAATCTATCTTCCAAACAAACTTTTTTGTGTTCGTTGCCCCACCAACCTTCTCACTATCAAGCAACACCACAATAACTACCATTAATGTTCAACATTTTATAATTTTTTCTAACAACTGTAAACAGGTTGCTTGCCTTGGCTATAAATAAAGTCAATAATTCTACCGACGAATCGATCCTCTCAATGTAGAAAATAATTTGACAAACGAAACAATAAATTGAATAAAGAAAATAAACATAAAATAGTTAAGATACTCTCACCAAATGAGTATTTAAGGTAAAACATTTACCAAAATGCAAGAGCCCTTAAAGATTGCCCATCATTAGTACAACACTCTCGAGACCTGTGTATGATCCTTGATGTAGGAATTAATTGAATTTAACTAAAACAATCTTCGCAACACTTTAGTTTCAACCTCAAGTTCCGAAACACAATAAATTCGCAAAATTTTAAACTCTTAAAGCTGTCTGATTTTATTAGTTATTAATTACCGATTTTTCCGAAATATTACTCTAAATTAAATAATAATTAATTAAGCCAGATATTCTGGGATCTTTTGATATTTAAATTTATGAATAATTACTAAAGCTGTACTATAATTATTAAATTATAATTATTACTATGCACCCTCAAAATTGATCCAATGATCTAAGCCACTTAAAAAATCAATCAAATCCTCATTCCAAAATTCGAAAATAGAACTATGTATTGGGTAAGTAACATAAGTAATGTTTTCTTTTATGTACCAGGTACATAAAACAGGTAGTTTTATTGAATAAATATGCAACATTGATTTCTACAATGTTACTCAATTTAAAAAGTAATTTTATGGTGCATCTTTCTAAATAAAACTATATTTAAATCGAAAATTCATTTGTGGCAATATTTATAGTTTTTTAAGAAATGCACAATAAACATCCGTGATTATCGTTTCACAAGGCTACAGCAAGTCAAAATAAAAAATACCCCTAGCGGACCACCAAATACTTAACATTACCTTTTCCCATGAATATTTAGTTATCCAGTGATTATTTTTGGTAATGTGAAAATCATGGTCTTACAGTTGGAGTTATTGTGCAAAAAAATTTCTTGACACCATTTATCATACGATTCAGAAAGTTTTTATTTCATTGTTTGAAAATGAGAACTTTGCTTATTGAAACACACTTCTATTTTTGGTCATCGGTAAGTTCGTAAGACATTCATATTTCTGTCTTGCTTTCTTTACCCAACACCTTCTTGAAATAACGACGAATTGTTACCTGTTGATTTCTAATTATGATTTTTTCCAATCGATGCCTGTATAATTTAGATATCAAAAACAGGCGATCTTTCCGATTAAGGAGCATCCAACTTTGCATTAATAATCAATCTCCTACGTTTTCTAACATCAACATCATCCGAATAGATTTAGTTATTTGATTTTACTGCCTTTGAGGTCGTTATACTATGATGAACTTCATAAATCATACAATGTCGTATGTCATCTTTATTCGGTAACTTAATTGTCATTTCTATAAATTTAATAGAGCCATTTATTTTTTTTTAAAAAAAACCTAAACATTAAGCATAACGATAAAAATAGTTTGGGTATATTTAAACAATTTACTTATTGGTTGAAAATGAATTATTTAAAGAAAACATTACGTATGTGTCGACCCAATACATATTAAACAATTAAATATTATTAAATAGATTACCCCATAAAATAAGCTTTATTATTTATAATTCTTCCAAAATTTATGTTTTGTCAGATTTTTCATTTTTTGTTCGATTTACATCCGTAAAGTAGGTTTAACGCTTGAAAGAAATAAAAACTCTACTACACTGTTTGTCTTATGAAAAAAAATGCATTTTATATAATATTATCGTTACAATTTTATTAAAAAATTTGATCACAAAAAATTAATTGATATTTTTTTTTTATTTTATTTTTTTATTCGCATATATTGTATCATAAAAAATTGTATTAACGCTGATCTTCTTAATTAAATTTTTTTATCGTTTTCACCATAATATCTAGAACAGTACATTTCTTGTCACTTATAATCAACAAAGTAGCTACAATATTTATCATTTTAATCCTTATATTAAATTCTATTTTTGTTTCATTAAACTTGAAATGACACCGGATTTTCTGTCAGAATGAACCTTAACAAATAGTTCCGTATATTAAAATGTATAAACTTATGTGGAATGAATTAACGTATTAACAGGCTGATTAGCCAGGACCAGCGGCACTCTTTGACGTATTGCGCCACTCGTTCCTATTTCACAAGGGATACATACGTATATTTTATATATCTATCTTTTAAAAAATATATTTTGGCTTCCTAACAAAAATAGTTTATTAGGGTGGTCGGAAAGTCTTTAGACTAGACTAATTTAAGGTAAATCCAAAAACTTCATAAAATTGTGCCATATTTCCACAAACCGATGAATTCATCTAGTATACCGTGTACTGTCTTTGAAGCGAAAAATTCTCGATATGCATTTTCGACCTCGTCAACCGACGCGAAGAAGGAAACATAGTAGTTGACCTAAATAGGTGGTAATCACAAGGTGGATGATGTAGATTGTAGAAGATCAAACAACAGCTCTTCCATTTTTTGGACCTTTGTCTTTGAAGTATGCGGTTTGGATTATCATGCTGAAGAATAACACGTTTATGATTGACTAAGGAAGGATAAAGGGATCTCAAAGCTTTAAGCACACGTTCTAATTGCATTAAATATAGTTCAGTATTGACGGTTTGCCTACTTTGAAGAAGCTCAAGATACTCTTTTTCCTCTTAATTCCACCAAACGCAAAAAAGAATCTTTTTCAAAGCGTTCTTTTTTTGGTCCTGCAAGACCTTGTTGATTTGAATCGAATCATTGATTTTGCCTGTTATAGTTGGTAAAATAAATCCATTTTTTGTCGGAAGTGATGATTCGTTAAAAAACCGTTATCACGTGGATTACATATAATTTTTGGTAAATTTCGATCGTCCGTTTTTGTTGCTCATAGGTTAATTCATGAGGAATATCCTTACATTGTTTGTTAACTTTTTTCAGCCTATGCAAATGGTCATGGACTGTTGATTTGACCAAATTTAGTTCTCCCGAAAGTCTTTGTTGACTTGTAATGGGATTTGTTTCAACAGCTTGACGTTTGACCTCGGAATCAATCGATAACGGGCATCAGGTACGTGGTTGGTCATCGAGATCAAATCGGCCATTTTTAAATTTTTTATACCAGTTAAAAGCTGTTTTACGCTTAACAGCACCATCACCGTTGCTTAGCAGATGTTTCGGATCGCTTTTCTGACATTATGGCCTAACTGGAATTCGTACAGTAAAAGTTCCTAAATTAAAATTATAAATACAATTTTTTTTAATTTTAATTATAAATACATAATTGTTAGGTTTTATTTCATAGATGAAAAATATAAAGGACTTAAATAAAAATCTAGGAATCAATATACCATTTGATTCTGTAAAACAAATCCTTTAATTTGATATATAGCACTTACTAATAATTTGTTAATGCAACAATACAAATTAGCAAAACAAAGTTACCAATAGATAATCTAAAGACTTTCCGACCACCCTAATATAAGCTGCCATCTGGTGAATGAACAAACAGTTTCAACTGAAAATTAAAATAGGTCAATAATTGATCAGGTAGTCAATGTGATAAGAATTTTATTAATGAAAATTTCAAAAATTTTTAGTCTTTTACTTTTTAAAATAAATCACAAAATTCCATTCCGAAACACTTATATCATATAATAATCAATTCCATATTACACGTTTTATTTTCGTCAATATAGTATGATTGGATTAACATCATCATATAATACGCATACTTGCACTTGATTATTATCAATATTTCTCTTATTATTACATTTAAAAGAAAAAAGTTTGTGAATACATAATAACTTATTTATAGTTATTGTTATAGTTAATATTATTTTTATAAGCTTATATAATCAGGTCATGTTTCAACCACTTTTTGATTGAAAATTTCTCATGGCTTATCTTTAGGTGATAGTTTTCTTTTTAGTAAGATTTAGAAATTTTGATTTAATCAAGAAAATCTTAAAAATTTTTATATCCACTTGAAATTTTCACCACGAAACAAAATGATACTGCTTTAGTCATGTCTTTATCAGTTTAGCTCCACAATTCAGATGTTATGGTATCTACTCTCTCTGACTTCAAATTAAGGAATATGAAGCGACACCTATTTTTCACAACCTTGTGTATATATTTGATTTGTCAATTCAAAATTTATTTTAGCCTCCTATTAGTTATCTGCTGTCATTTAGCGAATAAACACAATTAGTTTCAGTAATTATATAAAAAGCTCAGGACAGATTTAGATTCATGTCAGGAGAGTAAGGCGCTTATGGGATACGTTTGATTGCATTTTGCTCCAAAAATAATTTGTAAATTTTACTATTTGAGACCAAGCTTTGTCTTGCATGATGGCCTCCATAATGGTTTCTATATTGATGTTTTCTTACAAGATTAGCTAATTCAAACTAGATATTTATGGAGAAGAGTAATAATAATAATAATAATAATAATAATAATAATAATAATAATAATAATAATAATAATAATAATAATAATAATAAATCAACATTAGTTTAAGATTAAAATAAAATAATTACTTATTATTGATATTATTATTGAGAAAGTAGGAATAATACTGTGTAAAAACTGATATAAAATCAGTCGATTTTCTTTAACAGCACGAATGTCTTGTTATGAAAGCGAATTGGCGAAAATTGATTGCGTTGCGAAAGTATTAATTATGTGTATTTTTACTGTGATATTTAAAATGGTGCTTTTAAAAAGTATTGAATTGTGCCTCACGGATTGTGCTCGGTGCTCACTCAGCCACTTGTTATTCCATTTTGATTTATATCGAATTGAGATTTCGAATATTTCTTTTTGACCTTTATTGATATGTTTTTAAATTAAAAATTCAAACTTTATCAAAACCATTATTTCTTTTGTATATTTTTTTTGGTAATTATCACTTCCCATTTTGGGCATCCTCAAGCTCACGTCAATGACTTCCTTCATAAATTTTCTCTTTTTTGTTAGAGATCCAAACTTATATTTTTAAGAAAAGTTGATTTAACAATTTCCTTTTTTTTAAAGATTTTTATAAGTTTTATTACTACTCTCTTTTTTTTTATAAATGATTAATTATAAACAGAAAATTATTTTTAGAAAGCAAGCAGGAAAACCATACTTAAAATTAAAAATTCAAAAAATTAAATATTAAATATTATTATAAAATAAAAAACTTTCATTTAAATTAAAATTTCCGTTCAAACGCCGAAAGAGTTTCTCATGGTGACATTTTTTCAGAATATTTAAACAATTAATTATTTGATTTTCTCATCATTTTTAATTACATAATATAAGTTGCTTAACACATCAAACTAAAGATTTTATTGGTTTAGTAATTAAATATTATTTTAATAATTTGATTTTATTTAATTTATATATACAGGGTGTGTAAAAAGTAACTATTGGATTTTAAATATGTATATTGTTAAATATATTTGAAATAATACGATAAATTAAAAAAAAATAAAAATTAATTAATTAAAATTAAAATTAATTTATTAAAATTTACTATTTTCTACAGAACACCCATTAACATTGATTGTAAAGTTTGCACATGATCATAAAATTATAACATTTACACACATTTCGAATTGTACTCTTCTTCAATTAAATCTTTCAGGTCTTAGAGCTCCTTTGGTTTTTGTGTATAAACTTTGTCTTTCGGTATCCTCAAAGAAAGAAATTCATTCGTGAAAGATATAGTGATCTCACAGCTCCATTGAATGGTCCAAATCTTTCTGTTTAAAAAATGTCTAATCTGGGACGAGTAATAAACAAGCTCTCCATCCTGTTAAAAAAATTATTTTCGATATTGTGTTGGGATGAAGTTGTAGTATGAGTTAAGATTAAACCATCTCTAAGTAATTAGAACCATTCACATTTTCATTAAAGAAGAAAGGACTATAAGGACGTGATTTCGAAGTACCCATCCAAAAATTAAACGTTGTACTCGAATGTCATCTTGGGATTTATCTATTTAGCATTAATTTAACACTAATATAAAACTTTTGAGATCCTATTTTTATATTAAGTAAAATTGGTTAAATCAGATTATAAAATAAAAGTTTTGTGGGGTTTCAAAATCCGGTAGTTACCTTTAACATACACTACATTATTAATATTAATCTATTTACCATTAGATCATTGAAAAAGTTCTGGTCAGATTGTAAAATATTGAAAAGATTATAATTAAATAAAATAACTTCATAAATTGATTACACAATCATCATCTCCCTCTATAAGAATTCTCCAGCATTCTATAAGCTTTTCGAACTCATTTTGATAGCAATTTCTTGATTTTCTTGGAGCAGCATTAAAAAACAACGCTTTTAATATTTGTACACTTGGTTTCAATGTTAAACGTTTCCGGAACTCATAAATCATGACATGCTGTAAATATATTTTTTCGATGTTAATATCTTGAAATATCGCTAAAATTTGAAATGGTTATTTAAACAAATTATTCCATTGAAATACAATTTCATATTATTATCTTCGAACTTTTCCGGCCTTCCTTCAAGTTCTTTATCTGGCATTCCAAAACCAGTATTCAAGTGTTTTAATGGATGGGGTATGATCTCCATACGTCTTCAACAGAAATCTCTGAGATTCATCAGTACTTTTCATTGAATTAAAGAAAAAACCATTACCCGCAAATACTGTTTTGATGGCAAGTATTTGCGCATTCGAGTTTCTAAAAATATTATATATAGTTCATGTTTATTGATATTAATATTTATTTATTGATACATATAGGCAAATAAAGTTAATTATGACTCATTAATGAGAAAATATTACAATTTAATAGTATTAACGTCGTCATTAAATCCCTAAAAACTTATTTGATCATATAACACACGCTGTCTCAAATCAAGCAAGAACTTTTCCAATGATCTAATATTATTCTTAATGCTTTTTATTATTTATTATTTTGTTAATAATTGTATTCAGTTAATTTTTATAAACTTTTTTGTTAACTTTGAATCTTTAAAGAAACCTAAACATGTATAATTTAATCACCTTTTATTACTTTTTTATTCATATTTCTAAAATTTTTCAGTGAATGAATTCAGATATAATTAGAAATTGTTAACAACAGATCTAAACCGTTGTGAACATCACTTTTTGTACTTTATAATATTGGTTTTTAATAAATATTATAATAAATAGATTGGTTATTTCAAGAATATTAATATAATTGAAAGGATTTCCAGAATAAAAAAAATAATACGGGAGCCTCAGTCAACATGGTTATGGTTAAATAATTATTTTCACTTTTATCATATAACAATGAAGAAATATTTCTAACTCGATCTTCGTTTTCGAATCTAATGTTTTCATTATCTGATAAATTGTTATTATTGGAACCATGAACATCAAAGTTGAGTCTCAAATTAATTCCAGAATCGATAAATGCCTGAACAAATATTTTTTGAAAATATTAATTAATATAAAAATTGAATTAAATATATAAAAATACGTTGCTTCTAATTTAATTTTTTCACAAATTAAAATTAATTAAACCCCAATAAATTTATGAAAGACTTAGGCTTTTAATTTCTTTTTTAAATAAAATAAAATTACCTGTTATTTTATTATATATTAATTTATTTCAACTACATTAATTAATAATATAAATGAATTGTAAAATCTATTTTTCTTTACGCTCACAAAAGGTTTTTACAAAAATTTTTATTAGTAGTATACTGATATTCAGGTGTATATCGCTGAAGCACACCTTAATCACTGTTTCCTCTTTAAAACAAAAAACAGTAATATTTACCTCCACCCCTTTAATTTTTTTAGTCTAGACATTTTACAAAAAAATACAATTTCTTAGTACATAGTCTCATTCCTTCTATGGGTTATAAGCACTGATATTGCCAGAAGATCTACTAACATGTGGAATGGGCAAATAAGAAAAACAAAAAAATTATATCTTATTGTGAAAAGTTCATACTAGTAAGATAGAAAGAAACAGTTTCGATTTATTTTATTCAATTTTTTATATTAATATCAAAATGTAAGTCAGTTCAATTACGAAAGATAATAAAAACTAACCATTGCTATTACAAAACTTGTGTCAGAAATTGATTATCATTAAAATTTCCAGAAATCAAAAATCATTAACGAATATTAAAGATTATTCAAATGAAGTTACTTATTAATAAAATAAAACCATTAAAAATTTAATTAGATTAGACCTCATATTAGACAGATCCCATACGGACAGTGTCCGTTGGGTTCAGAAAAACGCCGAATCCAGAGTCATATTCAATCTCCAACTCACCCTTAAAGTAAACATCATGGCCAATAAAAGAAAAATTGATTCATCTATTAAATGTTGTATTTTTTAAGTAAATAAACATTAGTAATAGACAATAACAAAACATTATCTATTAGCTTACATTTATTACATATTTTAATACCTCAACATAGTTAATAATACATAATAGACGTTTGATGTCCATAATATTTGTACTGCTACTCTATAAATAAGAAATAACAAGCAAATTAAATTACCATAATAAAAGATTTTCAATTCTTCATTTGAAAATTGATTTATTTAATTTAACTAATGTTAAATTGATTATTAAAATTTGTAATATTTCTGTAATAATATTTAATACATTGTAAATAAACAATATCTAAATTATATTGATTCGTTTTATTTCAGACATGAATAAGTCAATAGCTACATCTCAAGGTATGCTGTAGACCCCTAGAAAAAGATATTACTTATAAAAATGCATAAAAATATACTCGAATATTTTGGAGATTTGTTTGATGAATTACACCCCACCTTAAGATCACTTGAGCAGTCTTTACTTTAAAATCAATATAATTCAAAAAACGCTATTTATAACATTAAAAAAATTATACCATATAGTAATCTCAAGCATACTGAATAACTAGTGTTAGAAATGCAAGTTGAAAACGGATATTGTGTGCAATGAGATTCTGGATCACCTGCATCGAAGGAATATACCAAAGTAGGTAATATTTTTCTTTTTATCATTAGGAATGAGACAACATGTATATCACTCAAAATGATATTGAAAATTTTTAAAATAGAACATTTTTTGCAAAAGGTATGCACCTATACCCCCTGTTAATATATGATTTCTCTTCAAATTTGGTTTATGGTTTACAGTATATCTGGTTTGGACTCTTGGAATGTTAATTGATGCCAAAAGTTACATGAATGGTCTTAAACAAACAGCTTTCTATATTTTTGGTATATGGTTCTTGGAAAAGGTATCATGGTTCGGGAGAAAAATTTGTATGAGATTATAATCTCAGCAAATCTTTTTGTGAGTACAGACCAAACATAATATATTATATCATCAATCATTTGTCGAAAGCTCTTAATGTTCTTTCTTTGTAGATAAATTGGGTGCATTTCAAAGACATTGGAGTAAAAATAAGCAGTGTGTATAACTCAAAACCCTCCAGTGTTAGATAATACGTTTCATTTAGTTAAAAACTTCTATTTTTATATTATTTTAATATACCCGGTATTTATTAGTCATGTTCTATTATTTTACGTCATAAGAATTATAAAAATCATTATATATAATCTAAGCTCATTTATTAATTTAATAATGACTAAAAAAGTCCCATTGTTCTTGGAATTTTCTTTATAACAATGATAGCAAGGGTGATGATAATGAAAATATTCTTTCACTCTAATTTTCAATTATTCTAAAGTACAATAGAATCTTGAATGATTTATTTATAATAATTAAACTTTCTTTTCTGAGTGCACTCGTCATAAATAAAATTAATATTTTATTATTGTCAAGACCTAAAAAATATCATATATATGATATAAAACTATCATTGTTTAAGAGTGTCAATTCGAAAATCGATCAATGTTGTCGATTCCAGTGCTGAATTTGGTGATTACTTAAAAATAATAAAATGTAAAAAATAAATATAATTAATATTTTCTAATTTAATTTTTTTAAATCATTAATAAAAATTAATTGTCAATTTTAAAGCTTGGAAATGTAAATGTAAATTTTTTGATAAAATCTGAATTTTAATTTATTGAAAAATAAATTAAATATTATTAAAAAGATTAATTACACATAATCAATCTTTTTTCATAAGAAAACTTCACATTATCATCAAGAAAAACAACCAACCGAAACGCAAATAAATTTATAAATTAATTCAATTTTTAAAATTATCATCTTACATTATATAATCCATTTTTAACTATTTAATAAAATTAATTCGATTTTACACACTTAAACTGATTTTTTTTAATTCAGAAGAATATTTGTATTAGTATAAATTTCAATTTTTAATCTTTAAATATAAAAAAATAATAATTAAATCAAACTAAAATTTTCTAATTTTTGATATTAATTTTGTAATTAGTTTACCCACAGATGATTAATAGAATATATTATTATTTATTTAATTAAAATATAATTAATTTTTAGTTGAAAGATGTTACTCAACGTAATTGTAAAATAAGTCATCTTCATTGCTGCAGAAGAATAAAGGTTTAATATTTAGTGAAACAGAGTAATTAGTATGAAAAAATATCCAGGATCTCCTTATAGCTGGAAAACGAAGATCCATACAATGTTGAAATTACATATATTTTGTAAATATTAAGAAACTTTAAAAAATACCTTAAATTAATTTAACTTTTTTACAGAAATATCAAGATGAGACACTTTTGTATAATATTTATTTTCTTAAAATATGAACGAAAATCTCCCGTTATTTAAACAAAAATATTTATTCAATAAATTAATATAATGTGCCTGTTTAATTTTCAAACATAAATTTTTATAAAATATCATTTTAGAATTTAATTAAAATTAATAATTTAATTTAATTTAAATAATCGAATATTTTTTCTATATTTCTGAATAATTTTCTATATATTTCTGCATAACCCTGTAAAATAAAACTTTAAAACATAAAATAATCTAAGTTTAGTTAATTTTAAATATTGAGGCACATCATAAAATTTTAAAAGATTTTACAATTGCTTTAAATATTCACACAAGTAAAGTAAAAGTTTCACAATTTTGAGACAAGTAATATTTTCGGGACAGGTTGATTTCATGTCTTGAAAAAATTTCTTCAGCCAAGTCAAAAGAGGCGAAATGAAAACTAATTGGTTGAAAATTAGGGTAATTAAATACAAAATTATTATTATTTTAAAAATAATTATCAAATCTTCTTTTTTATCAGAATCAGTCGAAATCATTATTCCATTTCGATTAATAATTTTTAAAGTTTAATTTTTTCATTTCTTGATAATTTCTGGAAAATATTTAAATGCTATTTCATATTTCGTAATTATTTTAATTTAGAAAATCTGTCAAAAAAAATAATATTTTCTTACGCAATTAAAACCAAAAGCTTATTTCTTAAAAGAAAATTTAAAATATATGGGAAAATGTATTTCAAATACAATTTTAATTATACTTCAACTTTTCAATCAAAATAAAATGCTGGAAAATAAATTATCTAAGTTCCATATATTTTAATTATGATATGCGTAAAAAATAAGTCAAAACTTGAATAATAAAATAAAATAATATGAATAATAAAAATTAATAATAATATAATATCAACAATAAAATTCTCACCAAATTAAAACCAACAGTTACACAAAACGGCTATAAATAACCAATTAATCTAAATGTAGGTTTAATTTTAGTCTTTAAACGCTGGTTATATTAGATAAATCGAAAATGTCACAATTAAAACAGCATAAAATGAAATTAATAATAATTTAATATAAATAATCACTATCAACGATTATCAAATAGGAAAAGTACATTTTCCTTATAAATATTCCACAAATTCCTGTTACGCAGAGTAATAAAAAATCCATTATTTTAACATTATAAAAAAACCACATCAAAATGATGACAGAAATCCAATTCTGTCTTCAAATGAAGCCAATTTATTTTCTTAGACACTTCAGCATGGTGGCGTTGTAGAATATTTAAACAAGTCCATCTATACCAATGACTGGAAATGGATTTAATACTTGCATTATATTATTTATTTATTATAACTACTAATATTATTATATTTATTTATTTTCATCAAGATGCAGGATCCGCTCGTTAATATTCAAATTTTAAACATGACTTTGATTTCATGATAATCATAATAATAATAATAATAATAATAATAATAATAATAATAATAATAATAATAATAATAATAATAATAATAATAAATAAGCTAAAAAACATGTGATTTTTAAGGTTAAATATTTTGCCCTCAATAAAAACCAAAATCGTGAAATGTTAATGTACCATAATAAAAAAATACCATTTCAACATATGTTACACTCACTATATTTAGTTTTCCTAATTTCAAGTCTTCCAAGAAATTCTTTTGAGGATTTTGACCCGATTTATAACCTGTATAACGAATCTAAAATTATTAATCTCTAAATACGAATTTATTTAAAGAAAAACAAAACAAATCAACAATAAATGGAAAACCAATTAATCCAACATGTTTTTCCAGATTAATCAATCATTTTGTATTGATTATAAAAACAAAATAATCATAAAAATGATACCCCTCGTTATATGTGGGTGTCTGAAAACGAAGCTTTGTCTGGTTTTAGTATTGATCATTTTTTGTGGGTGGTTCCACAATGATTAACGTAATTTTTTATTATTAATCATAATTTATTTATTTTTCATTTTTCTGTTTAAAAAAAAATATCCATTCAGCGAAAAAATCGCAAATCCAAACCGCAAATACTTTGGCCTGGTTCGTTCAATTGTCATGCGGATTATTATCATGATTTATTTTTAACTATCTTAACCTTATTTTTATTTTAGTAAAAAAATATTTTATTAACAAATTTACAAAAAAACCCAATAATTTAACGATTAATTTAATTAAATTGTGCGGGAAAATATTTTTCACATTTTATTAAATCACTAAAATTGAATAAAAAACATTAACATGTTTTATTTAAAGCAATTTGACTTCAACATCGACAATTTTTTGTTATTCTTCAGATGGATTTTTATTGCATCACTGAAAGTTTTACCGGATTTTTGGCGAGAAAAATTATCCTAACTATATTTTTTACTTTGGAGAATAGAACTGAACTTCAGTCTATTGAGAGTTCTGCAAAGATCTAAATGAATGATATCCTTTCAAACTGACCAGTACGTTGAATGTATTATTAATTCACAGCCAAATTCGTTAACAATTATCTGGCAATGTCGTGCAGCAACGCAATCTCAGCCATTCAAAGGGTTGGTTCTATCTTGTTAATTGACTACAATGTGGAATAAAACCAATCGATTTACGTATTATATGAAAGAGCTTGATTATCAAAGAGTCTTTCAATTCTAACCAGTGCCTTAAGATAACTTTGTTTGAAGTTAATTCATGTTTTGCTGTCAATTGAGTTTCCCACGACATGGACAATGATCAAGTTTGAATAATATTCACAAAGATAACTCATTTTAGTCATGCGTTACAAGTTCTTTCAAAAATGGTTTACGCTGAAATATTTTACCCAGTAAATCACAGAAGATCAAATTGTCTATTTTTTTATGTTTTAATAAAAAAACTTTCCCCCTATCAATATTTCTAAAAGCCTCAAAACCAAAGAAAATTCCGATAAATTCAACTGATAACACGGGAAAAACCACAAAACGGAGAAATAAACTAAGTTGCCCGATTTAATATTATTAGTTGAAAAAGAAAACCAAATAAAACCCTAACGATAAACGCTTACTTTGTTCTCTTGAGAGAGCCTTTTGAAAATTTCATCGTGCTTAAACTTTCCCTCTTGATCCAACACTGTTCTTGGCATGTTAAGGTAAAAATAAGGACACTAATACTGTGAATCAAGCCGTAGATTATTATAGTTGATTGTATCTTCTGTTTTGACAAGGCATGCAGACCATGATTAATATCAGTGAATGAATAACTGCAAATGAAATTTTTGTCTGTCTGACCGAATTTGCCTTAGTTTTAGTGTGATGAGTAATCGCTTTATCGCGCCGTATTATTATGCTTTGTTTTATTTTTAGAAATTCACGTTTCTAACATTAACAATTGGTCGTCATTAAAATTAAATGTCATTAAAAATATATATATATATATGGATAAAGTTGACTATTTTTTTGTGCCTATTTTTTGAGTAGTAAAAAAATTTTTTTTATTAGTTAATTTTAATTTTTTTTAAAAATTTGACCTATTTATTTTAACTTTAATTTTCAACTAAACTTTTTATGTTTGTTTAAATATTCATTTATGGAACTTTTTTAAATTGGAATAATTTTACAATTATTGTCTGATATTTTTCATTCCATTGTTACAACTGTTGACAGTTTTTATTCAAATAATAAATGGATAAAGATAATTATTTACCAGTTAAAGAGTCATATCGATTTTTAGAACATTATTTTGAAGTTGGGTTTCTGTTGGATATTGGTAATATTGAAAGAAATGATCTGTGTATACTTATGCATTCAAATAAGATTTGTGTAGTCACTTTGGCCAAGACTCATTATTTATTTGACAAATTAGATAGTGGATATATATCGTCTGTAGACTTTCAGGTTGATTTTTCAATTATAATTAGCAATATAATGTTTTGTTCATCTTATCCAGTCTGGACCGAACACGAACCGTCTAAACAACGAAGTGAAGGGCAAAGGGAAAAAAGGTGGCCAATTCATTTCGAATGTTCAGTGTCCATTGCTGAAAGTAATTACAAACGACGGGAACACCGTGACAGTGCCGTGTGGCATTCGAGGCAAATTGTTGGAGGTCAATAAGCGTCTGATTGATGAACCGAAACTTTTGTCCGACTCTACGCTCACAGAAGGATTTTTGTGCATCATAATGCCCAAGATGGACGAATGGGAGAAAACGAAAAAGTCGCTCATCAGCAAAGAAGAATATGAAAAAATTAGAAATATAATTTGCTGATTTGTTTTCAATGAAATCATTGTTTTTTCATCCTGAAAAGTATATTTATTTGAATTCAAGTCTTGAGTTTTTTGTTTATTATTGGTATTTAAATACAGTTTATTTAGATTATTATCGTTTTTAATGATTTAATAAAGTTGTCTGCAACTCTTAGCTCGCCTGACTTTCTCTAAAGTTACAAAGTTAAATTTGCTCTAATGATTATGATAGTTTTCTTCCTCATCTAGAACACCTATTTTGCCCAGTTTTCGAAAATTGATATAATCTCTTTGCTATTTAATCATCCTTTCAGCACCTTATGGTCAATCATGAAGTTGTTAGAATTTTTCAAAATATTTTCATTCTTTTTATACTAAGCTATAGCCATAATTTTATAGGATTTGTCATATTTCATCTAAAAAGATAAAGCAATAAAAATTCACTAAGTAAATACTAAAATAAGTAAATATTTCATCTTTTCACAATTTTCAGGTATGGGCGTTTAATTTAAATTTACATAAATTAATAAAGACGCATTCCTTTAATAAAGTCTCAACTGTCTATTTCCAATGCTGGAAAAAATGAAGACCCATGGAGCATCATTGCAGGTTGTAAATATCTATTAAGTTTACTTGCTATTTTGAAATTTGATATGAATTATATAATTATTAGCTTCAATTATTTTATTACTATAGTCAAATTATTTTATTTACTTAACTTAATTAAATATTTCTGTCAAAAATATAATTTATTTTGATTAAAAATTATTTTTAACCATATAAATTATCATCATATTCAAGAGACCCTTTAATAGAAAAAACAGAAAAAGTCCTCGTAATTTGGATTGAAGATTTTACTCAAAAAAGAATTCCGATAAATGGAAATTTAATTAAACAGAAATAACTGCTTCGTACCTAAAGTCAAAATTTATATGAAAGAGAAAGGTCTTGAATTTAAGATCTTATTAATTCTTGATAATGTACCAGGTCATGAAAAGGTAGAACATTCTAACATACAAATAATTTTTATTCCTCTAAATACAACTAGTTTAATTCAACCATTAGATCAGGGGATTATTTCGGCATTCAAAAAATATTATTTAAAATTCACCTTTCATTACATTTTCGATAAGCTAGAAATTGAATCAATCATAGTTACAGATGTTTGGAAGGATTTTAATATTTTAAACTGCATAAACCATGTTGCATTAGCAATTGCTGAAATCAAATCATATACATTAAACGCATGATGGAAAGAAGTTTGGCCTGAATGCGTATTTAATAAAGATGTACCAAATCAAATAACATCATAAATTATTTCATTGGTCAAAGCAATTGGTGGCGAAGGCTTTGATAAATTTGACGAGAATGATATTGAAGAATTGCTTGAGGACGAAGCCTTATGTGACAAAGAAATTTTAGAAAGTTTGGAATTAGATCCTATCGAAGATCCTTTTGAAGACAATAAATCAGATGAAAAATCAGTCTCACCTAGTGCCAATTTAATTTGCGAAGGCCTTCAACTTGCAAGTAAATTGGAAAATCATTTTCTATTAAATGATAACGATTTAGAGCGTGTATTTTAAAAATCATTTCTTAAAAATCAATAAAGTTTCATGATAAAGAAACAGCAGCAGGAATAATTATGTGCCCTCTTTTGAGGTTATGGGGAAATAAGTTAAAGAAAGTTGGAATTTATTAGATCCGGAGTTGATCAAAACAAAGTATTAAACTTAGAATTTTGGTTTATTATTCATATCTTCTTATTATCAATGATTCAATCTTAAGGACACCTTTTCTTGAAAAATCTATTTGTCCTAACGAATTAACTGATAGAAATAGAGTAAATAATTTATTTCTGGTTGTTACGTTTATATATTCTAAACTGAAATCATTAGCTCGATATTTTTACTGACCAATTCAAACATGTTATTAGTAGGGCCCCCAAAAAATTGACCTAATAATCATTGAAATTGACCAAACGTTTAGCCTATTAATTAATAAAAATTGACCTATAAACTGTAAAATTTTGACTTTATTGCCCTTATAAATTATAATTCAAATAAATCAAAAGAAAA
>JBBMKC010030534.1:0-18386 GCA_037834085.1 Bipalium vagum | reverse complement strand
ATTATTATTATTATTATTATTATTATTATTATTATTATTATTATTATTATTATTATTATTATTATATATTATTTTATTTTCATATTATATAAAATTGTCAACATTAATTTTTAAAAAATTAATTAAAATATTTACAATGCTTACGACACTTATTAGGGCATTTCTATCCATAAGAAGATAATATATTGCTTTTACTTAATAATTATAACGGAAATAAATAAGAATAAAAATTATGGCTATGAATAGTGAACGTGAAATGTTTCGAAAATTGAAGCTATATATATGTCTATAAATTTTTATTTTAGATAAAAAATTTGCTGTACAAATTCTTTATGAAGGTGGTCTACGAGCATTGAAGATGGCTTATTTTTCTTTAAAGCAGTCTGTACCTTTAGTCGTTATTAAAAATTCCGGAAGAGCAGCGAATATCATTAGTGAAATAAAACAATTTAGTCAAGAAAAGTGAATATTTTTTTCTCTTTTCCGTTATTTATTACTTTAGATTTCGGGAACAAATATCTGATTTATTAGGCAAAAATCATGTCAGCCTAGCATTAGAAAAAAAAGATTTCAGCATAATTCAAGAATATCTAGAGGATATATATTTAAAATATAGTGACAAGGCATGGTATTAATGAAAATCTTAAAAGGTCACTAATTTTTTTATTTAAGGTTTTCATTCATGATATGACAGACCAAAACATGGATATGGGAAAGAAAATTTTGGAAGCCGTTATATCAAGTGATTAGTATTTGTAGATGTTGAGTACATATAATATTAATAATAATTAAAAGTTACGGAAAAATTTGTAACAATAGTTACAACATATATTAATTATTTACATCGAAGTCCCGACGCCATGACTTCGATGTATTATAATAAAAATAATAGACTATTCTTAGAAATAGCCGTGACTCCGTCGTCAGAGTAATATTCTAATTAGCATGCCTTTATCTGACTTTGTCTCGGCGTGAAGACAAAGTTGGAAATAGTGGGCTATTGTTGGAAATAGCCGTCTCGGGTCGTAGCGATTGGTAATCTTAGTCCAATCTCTACGACTATATAAAGAGACGACTATTCTAATACAATGCCCATTAGAAAATATTGTAAGGAAATTCTTGATTTATTCTTGACGAATTTTTGTGGAAGACGAAGAAGGTAAATTTTGACTTCGCGATCAGATTCGTGATTTATTTCTTGACGATTTTCTGCGGAGAACGATGAAAGATATTCCAGTATTTTTTTTGTTATTTGTACTATATGCCAATGGAACAGGATTATACAAGGGGATTCAACGAGCTTGGGAATTCCTAGGCGACCTGAAGAGGGCCTAGTGGACGACACGGGGACCAATTGTCGCTCTGGCTGAGGGCATTTCTTGATTTTATTTTAATCTATTTCATTCATTTGGTTTTTTATGTGTTCATTATTATTCTAGTATTCTTTGAACATTATTCTTGATCATAACTTATTTTAACGTTCGTTTGTGACAATTGATCAGTTTTAAATTTTTGTGTGGAATTGATTTGAATTGTGCTTTTTGGTGGTCCGTGTGAAGAGCTTTGCACTATAAAAGTTTTACTGTGCCTTGTTTTGATCCAATCAGGGTGGGGATAAAGTATTATCGTGAGTGCTTTGACTCCGTTAGAAAACAGACAAGGTTTTATTGTGAGGATTTTGATTTAAGTTAAGTTTAACCGGATAACGAACTCAACATTAAAAAAAAGAGGAGTTACTGATAGACGAGCATAAGTTACAGTATAACCTGCTTAAACAGAAAAAAAATGGGACTACAAAAGTTTATTCTGTTTAAGCGAAAAAATTTGTTTTAACGATATAATCATTAAAATAAAACACTAATAAAATACGATGTTATTAGAATTAAATTTTATTTCAAGTTAAAATATTCCGTAATTTTTTTCTGGATCAACTTTTTCTTGAAAAGTCTATCTCTGAGATCATTCTCAACGTTAAGTAAGTTGATATAAATAACTTTATTGTAATTTTCTGTAAAATAGTATTCCTTAACTATTTTTAAAGCTTTTAAAACATCACCAATTTCAATTTCACTCGTTTTATCCAATGGTTCTAATACAGTAATTTCGGATGAACCATGGATATTCTCAGTTTTTTCTTCAATCCCAATTACTTCAAAACCATTATCAATAATTAAATAATCTTCTAAATCTCGTCTTATTCAAAAAATTCGGCTAAAACATTAGATTTGTCTTTAGTTTTGTTCTCAATTAAAGCATTTACATTTTTAGAAGTCCCAGAAATGTTTACTTGTTGCGATAAAATTGAATAATGAAAGCAATTATAAATTGTTCCTGTGGATATTATTTCCTAAGCATCCGATATAATTTGAAATGAATCAAAAATATTAATATTGTATTCTCGATTTTTGTCAATGCAGTTTATTAACTGAACAACCAAGCTTTTTCGATAATCCACTTTAAAATTTTTTATTATTCCTGCATCCATAGGTTGCAACACACTTGTTTTATTTGATGGCAAGAATACCATTTTTATGTTTGTTAAAGTATTATTGATATCCGTACGTGCTGAGCAATTATCAACGAGCAGTAAAGTTTTTCCCTTAGCATTTCTAAGCCTTGTATCCCATATCATAAATTCCTTTTTGAAAATTTCGGATGTCATCCAAGTATTTTTATTTGCATGATAATGTAGATCTACGATGTTTTTATTTTTGAAACATCTCTGTTTTAAATATTTTCCAATAATGATAGGAGGCCTCTTTTCACCAGTAATAATACTAGCACAAAGAAAAACTATTTATCTTTCTTTTGATATTTTACCACCATTGCATTTGTCTCCTTTAAGTCTCATAGTTTTAATAGGTAACATTTTGAAGAAAATATCAGTCTCATCCCCATTAAAGATATTTTTATTTTCATATCCCAATCTTATTTGAGGCCATTGATCAATTAACTAATTTTGAACAACCAAAAGATCCACTACTTTAGATTCACCAGAGACAATACCATATGTAATTGAAAAGCGTTTTCTAAAACGTTCAATCCAACTTACGTTACCATTGAAATCTTTAATTTTCAATCTTTCAGCCAATTGAGCTGTTTTTTCAAAAAGTATTTGTGAAGAAATTGGAACATTGTTCATTTTTAAAAGTTTAAAGCAGTTCAGTAATTCGGAATCAATGCTTTCAAAATGGGTATTTTAAACTTTCTTGGTGTTTAATGGGCGAGTTGAAATAGCATCACAAATTCTTTCTCTGTTATTTTTTATTGATAAAACTATAGAAAGATACACCTTATGCTTTCTTGCTAGCTCGGGTTGCTTAACATCCACATCCAACTGACATAAAATTTCATATTTCTCTTTAACAGTCAAGATTTTCTTTTTATTCATTATGGGTAATTCTAAAACAGATTTAAAAAGTAAAATCAATCATAAATATAACAAGTAAAGAAAAACAAATTAAATATTATAAATTAATAATTAAAAAGTAAAAGAAAACTAAATAAATTTGACACAAAAAAACCAAAATTATTAGAAGTTAAAAATTAAAAATCTTAAACTAAAATTTTTTCTGTTCAAACATAATCGCTTAAACAGAACAAAAAGTAATAGTAAAGGTAGGAAGGCTAAAAAATGGGACCGAGATTTGTTCTGTTTAAGCGAAAAATTCTGTTTAAACAGGTTATACTGTATATAAAGAGTCATTCATAAAGAACTGACAGTATAAATTGACTATAATTTTTATTGCAAAAATACCATCGTGTATATATTTGCTTTAATAATATTTATAAATATTGATTTTTCAAAATGCAAAATTATACAATCCAGAAACGCATACAAATTGTCGAAATTCATTATTAGAATGGGTCATGTTTTGCCGAAACACTTCGAAAATGAAGGACTGCTTTTGGTCATCGTGTGACTTGACACCGCTGGACTACTTTCTTTGGAGTTATTTTAAAGATAAGGTATACGTCAACAAACCCCAAACCATTGATGAGCTAAAAGAAGAAATTCGAAACAGGATGGCTGAAATTTCCAAGGGCCAGTGCCACAATGTCATAAAAAATTTCATAACAAGAATCAAACTGTGCTTGTACGGACAAGGCACTCATTTGTCAAATGTCTTGTTCCACAAAACATCTCATTACTCGTATTTTGGAATAAAGTTAAATCTGTTTCAAAATATTGTAAAAATATGTTTTATTGATAAAGTAAGATGTCAGTCCTTTATGAATGACCCTATATATAGACACAAGTATTATTTTACTAAGAGTGGTATTTCACTGAACTAATTTGATTGTGATTAATTAATTTCTTTTGTGTAATAGATATGTATTAGATTTTTTTAATAGTGTTTTCAGTTTAATAAATCATTATTCTTGTATTTAATAATGAATTAAGTAAAAAATTATTTTAAATTAAATTTAGGATTAAAAAATTGATATTTTTTGTTTGAGACTATTTCAATGGCCAGGTACTGTATTATATATTAATATAACATTAGAATTTTCTTGTGTGGTTTTTCTTTATTCCAATTTTTTGTTAAGCCTAAATTATCTTTTGCTGAGTTATTTCTCAGGAATAAATGTAGAGTGTAACAAATCAGATTTTAAAGTCAAATTAATGATTTTTAGTTTTAGCCTAAGTTTTTAAAAGTAAATAAAGATTGCTAAGTTGATATTATTAAAAAAATAAAAGTATAAAAATAGTTCATTAAAACAAAGCTGACTTGATTAATATACTTAAATATAATTAATATAATTAAACAGAATAATTTAAATTGAATGATACAAGGTAGATTTATTTATTTTATTATTTATATTATTACATATTTATTACATACTATTAATAAAAATAATAATAATAATTATTATTATTATTATTATTATTATTTGTCATTTAGGCCAAACCAGTATTAATGATTTGGATAAGCTCTTAGGAATAGCAATACAATTTAATGCCTATGATTTAGCAGAGACAAAGGTTTTCAAAAATTCAGAATTCAGTAATGTAAGACTTTTTCAGCCTAAAACTTGTTGATGCTATCTTTTAGTTGGACAAAAAAAAATTGGAAGATCATTTTGCAAATGCTCTGAAAAAGAACAGACATCAATTTGTTAAACTGTTCTTAGAAAACAGCCTCAGTACCAAAAACTTTATAAAAACAGAGGCCATAATGCAACTTTACAAGGTAAAGTTTTCTGATGAATAATTTTGAAACAAATTGATTTTATTTTGAAAAATAAAAATTAATTTTGCATAAATAAAAAATAAATGATAAAATTTATGAATTTTTTTATTATTCTAAACAGTCCGGTGAAACTTAAATATAAAATATTATTATTACATAATTTGTTTGTAACATTTAATTATTTATAATTTACTTATTTTATGACAATTTACACAATTATAATATATCTGTGGTCAAAGGACAAAATTCGAAATATTAAATGGATTTTCTTGTTTTAGTTATCACAGTCAAAATATTTTTCAATCGATTTTTAAATTCGTTTATCTAAATAAAATTGATTATTTCACTTTGGCCAGTATTACTTATTTTATCCCATTTGTTGAATTATCTTTTCTGTTAAAACAATATTGAATTTGAATTATATTTTTACTTATAAAATAATCAATATTTTTATTGAATTACACAATTTTAAAGAAAAAAATTGACTTTTAGAGGTTAAATGTATTAAAAAAATAAAAAATTTTCAAATTCTAAAATTTTAAATTTAGTGAAAAAAATATTTGGTTAAGCTACACTTTATCTAATATTTTAAAAGATTTTTTGTGACTGATTACTTATTGTATTACGTTGGTTTTTCGATATGTATTGCGAACTGGCAATACTAAAATACCTATGTGACTGAATTATCATAAAGTTTGACTTTATTTATCTACATTAGCAAGCTTATATAAAAATTGGATTTTTAAAAATATATATTAATCAATATCAAAGTTTATTTCTTGGTATAAAAATGGAATTAAGTCGCGATAATTTTCGTGCTATGATTTATTATAATTTTCGACGTGGATTATCTCAGCAACAATGCATCAATCAACTTATTTCAACTTTTGGTGATGAAGCTCCACACAAAACAATATGTATTTATATGGCTGATTTAATGAATTTAAAAGTGGTCGCAGTTTAATAAAGGGTAAGTTTAAAAGATGCTGACCAAAATTAGCTGTGGTGCCAACAAATATTGATGCCATCCGGGAAAAATGGTAAAGTTTGATCGTCACTTGATTTACCGCGAAATCTAGGCCTTTTTGGGCCTTAGTTCTGTATTGCATGAACATTTGGTTGTGAAAAACCGTGTGCCAGTTGAATCCCATATAAGTTAACGAATATTCAAAAAGAGACTCCTGTGAATTAATCCTAAGAAATTCAATTCCGGTTCTTCAACAGCAGTTTACAACATCGTTACAGGTGATGAATCTTGGATGTGAGGATTAAAATGTTTTAAATAATTTTAATTAGTTTAAATATTTATTATTTAAATTAATTAATTTGTTTGAATAATTTTTATATTAAAATAGATAATTTCGAAATGACTCTTGATAATTTATCAACTGATAGAAATGTATCTAACATGGCGCAACAATACCATCTGGGCCTTATCGCAGCCCGACTGATGCCAGAGAAGTTTAGAAGGGGGTTATGATCTCGACAATTTTATTAAAGAATGCCAAAGGTATTTCGCGTTATTGAAAATCCCGAATTCGTCTAGGGCAACATTAGTGGTGGGGTTTTTGAATCAAGAATTGATCCCCGTTTATGAAGTCGTAAGTGCGGAGTTGAAGAACTTTGATGAAAAGCTTCGCAAAGCGTTTCAAAAGAAAAGTTCGATGGTAGAAGATTTACAATCAGCTCTTAATTACAAATGATCAAATGAACCAGCAGAAAAATATTTTGAAAAAGTGGAAAAGCTGGTCGATAAATCACTTTAATATACGTGGGATAAGAAGTCATTAGTATAACTTCTGTTGGTATACTGAACAAATGACCCGGAAGTTAAAAGGGAGTTGTGCATGCGGAAGTGAAAGGAGAAGAGGAAGTGAAGAATACAATAAAGAAGATGGACGAATGTAGAGCTGAAATTGAGAAGATAAATGCAGTTCGAGAGCAAGGAACTCGACAATATCAGAGCTATAAGTCAGCATTAACTAGTAGTACATACCAAGAGAGGAAACATGTATGGGAAAGCCACAAGTACGAAGAATGATCAACAGAAATGATTTTGCAAATAAAAGGGAATGCTGGACATGTCACAAGATAGGACACATAAGTAGAAATTGTAATATGAGAAAGAAACCGAATTGTTTCGCATGTGGAGTGGAAGGGCACGTTCGAAGACATTGTCCTACTGTGAAGTGTAATCGATGCGGTCTACAGGGACACTTGGAGAGTGTTTGCTACATAAATATAGAAAGAGGACGAGACGACAGGAGGACACAGCGGGTAGATAGAAACGTAAAGTTCATTAATTCTCGTGATAGCAGGTATCTCAATGCAATAGCTGAAGATAAAAGAGACCAAGACAGTGAAAGATACTTGACGAATGATAATGTTGAAGAAATTTACGATGACTACGAGATACACCCAAAAGGTAGAGCTCCGACAGATGGGGAGCTAGTCGGAGCTGTGTACTAGAAAAAAGCAGTACATCTCCTCTTATCTCGTATTAAAATATCAGTAGTTTATCGCCTATTATATTTCATGGAAAGGTAGAAGAGAGGCAAAAAGAAGAGAATGCTCAATGCCCAATGTAGAAGAAATGTTAGATAAACTCGGAGGAGCTCGGTATTTTAGCTCTATTGATTTAGAAAATGCATACTACTAGGTAGAATTGGAAGAAGGATCGAAGGAGAAATCAGCATTTTCTACAAAATCAGGCCAATATTGTTTTAAGAGAATGCCGTTCGGGATAGCAGCAGCACCAGGGACATTTCAAGAATTAATGACTAAGGTACTCAACGGAATGGAAGATGCATGTGTATATCTCGATGACATATTGATGTTCACCGAAAACTTAGAGAAGCATTACAAAATTTTAAATCATGTTTTAAGCAGCATTCGTGAAGCAGAACTGCGTATAAACCCAGAAAAGTGTCACCTTATGAAAATTCAGATTAAATTCTTAGGTCACATTATCAGCAAAGACGGAATCGAAACGGACCCAATGAAAATAGAAGCGATTAAATCGTACGAAAGGCCTAAGTGTGTAAAAAGTCTTCGCAGCTTTCTTGGCATCTGTAACTATTACAGAAGTTCATCAAAGGATACTCGGAAAAATGAAGATCACTAAAAATAATATGTGAGGAAACAAACGGGAAATCTGGTCAGATAACTGTGAAAAGGCTTTGGGGAGATGAAAGAAGCCCTGACAAGATCACCGATATTATGTTTTCCAGATGTTACCGAAGAAATCATCCTGGATACAGATGCCAATTTTGATGCTATAGGAGCTGTGTTATCGCAGAAAGACAGATACGGGAGGAAAAGAGTAATAGCTTATGGATCACACGCGATGAGTCCTAATGAGAAGGGATATTGCATCACGAGGAAGGAATTACTCGCAATTTACTTCTTCTGTAATCACTTCAATCACTATTTGTATGGAAAAAGATTCACACTGAGAACGGACCACAATTCTATGACGTTCATGCTAACAACAAAAAAGAATTTTTAGAATTTATAGAATAATTTCTAAAGAAATTTGGTTTTATGAATTCTAATAAAATACGTTTGATTTGATCAAGTAGAACAGGAAAATTAAAATAGATTTTAATCTGATTATTTTTGATTATTTAAAAGATAAATTCCTAAAAATTAGAGTTCATTGGAATCGAATAAGTGCCGGTTCAAAGACTTAGTTAAAGATCTCAAATTTGATCCGGAAAAATTGAAAACTGGCGACACGGATAAATTTTTAACTATTATATCGAAAATAGTTAAAAGATTGACGGGCAATATTTTGAAAGTGAAAGGTAAAATTATTTATTTTAATGTTCATTTTAATTGAATTCTTTTTAGAATTTGGAAAGCATAAAACCAGAGCAAATGAAAGGGGTACATCAGAATCAAGTAATTCTATACAAAAAATATTATTTTTTTCAATTATTGATTAAATTAATCTTTTCGGAAGATTAACTCAAATTCTAAAGTTCATTTATGCCACCTTGAGATTGATGTACCCCGAGTTTTACATATTTTAAAAAAATTTTTATTATCTAAATTTATCTCTACTGGAGATTGCCAATCTTATTTCATCTTTTAATAAGAAATATAACATGGTATTTATGAATCTATTTATTTCAAAAAGGTACTGAACGAGTACTTGGAGTCAAAATCTAAGGATTTTTGCATAAGAGGCATTGGAAATTTACCAGAAAGGTGGAAACACATTGTACAGAACGAGGGAACATATTTTATTTAATAAATTTTATCAAAAAGTTTCTTTTTGGAATTTAAAAATATTAGGAAAAAGCGCATTACTTATGTGATGACCTAATACATTTAAAAGTTAGACTACTTTATTAAATATAATTGTTTTCATATAATGATACTATCCATGTGAAAGACTAAAAACCTTTCAAGAAACCTATAGATGTAAAATACTTCGCAAAACAATAAGCTCAGTGTCAGCAGTAATATTTTAATGAATTTTATTAAAGAAACAACTTTCTATAGACAACAAGTTCTTATTAAACTTACAAAAAGTTTAAAATTGTGAAGACTTACATTGTTATGTTTCTGTTCAATAATCCTTTTATTTAGAATGCCATTAGTTTTAAATATATCTAGAATTCCCAAGCTTTTTATTATTCTCTGCATTCATCTAAATATTCCAAATAGAGATTTCCCACAATGATACTTCACTCTTTGATTTGAACTTTATGCAAAAATTCAAGTTGAATTAAATATTGAAAATAGAGTGGTGATAAGCGTTCACAATGTAATTGAGTCGCTCTTGCATTGGTGGTTCAAATCTTGAAAACCCTTTTCTGTGAAGGAATATCAAAATGTAAAGAGGTTTTTTGACAGCACCATTAAAATATTTACAGAATTGAAAAGGTTAATAATGTCATTAATTACAATCTGCCTCTATGAAAAATAAAGTTAATACTAATCAGATCTTGTACTGGTTTTTGATTCTTTCTGAATTTTTTCCAATTTTTTATTTAAATTTTAATTAATAATAACGTAGCTGAAGATATCGAAACACAAATGGAAAAAAAAGAACAAGATAAATCAGAAGATTGTGGGCATTCTTGCATTCAGGAATTTTTTCTTTGGGCTGTACTTTCTGGCTATATTGAAACCGCAGTGATATTGTGGAGAGTAGGCAAATCCCACATCAGTTCTGCGTTAATTGCGACAATCATTATGGATAAAATGAGAGAATGTGCTCTGAAAAGAGGAGACACTGAAATATCCGAGAAGTTTTTCTTAGGTTCCCAGTAAGCTTGAAAACATAGGTTTCATAAAGGTCTTACAATTTTCAATAGATTTTTTATACAGATTTCTTGTGAGGCGATCACTGAAGCCTTTGAGAACAATCAAAAGATGACATACATGATCTTGTTTAGAGAAATAGAACATTGGGGTTATTTAAGTTGTCTACAAATTGCAATTAGTGGTCGTTTGCTGGATTTTTTAAACCTGAGTATTTGTAAGTCATACAGTAATGAGGCTTGGAAGGGGAGCCTCTCTATTTCAACTTCAACATGGAAAGTAAGTTTTAAATTTGAAGATTTTAAAAATTGAATAATTTTTCAACTGCAGATTCTCTTGACAATTCCTTTTAGTCCAGTGCTTTTTCAAATATATTCGTTCACAAACAAGGTTAGTGAGATAATTCTTTATTTAAAATGTCGTCTATTTAAGGAAATTGCAAACATTTGTCAAAAATAAAAATTATTTTTATACAAAAGTTAATCTTTCATCATGTATCAATTAATTTATTTACATTATATAGGGGTGCATAAAATAAATTGCCTTTTTTAAAAGAAAAAAATTCCCATGTTTTAATATTGAATAAGTATTTTTTATGATAAATAAAATCTCTAAAATTCGTAATGGTTTGTTTAAATTTATCTCTTAACTTCTTTTCTTGCATTTTTATTTAAAAAGGTATATGACATTCAAAAACGTGAAGTATTTTATTGCGACAATGGCACACAATGGTCATTTTGTCGCAGATGCCTATTGGTATTTGGTCTATGGAGGGGAGAAAAAATGTTGCCAAGAAGAGAAGAGTAAGATAAATTCCTAGGGATTTCAGTACATTCAGAATAAACTACAAAAGAAAGGAGGGTTCAGGAAGACCAATATCAGTTGTCAATGATCAGAGCAACACTTTAGTTAAAAATTTTCTTGATCGATAAAATTCTGTATCTAACAAATTTCGATACAGGTCAATTCTAAGAATTCAAGTCAATTACAAGAAAATAAGTTCCACATATTTTAAAAAATAAGCAAACAAAATCTCGTCAGCCTTTTTAAGATAATTGTTGAAGTACTGTCAATGGGGAATGCGAGAAAGAATGTTTATGTAACTGATGAGAAATGTGTTTACATGGATCTTTCTCCTCATGTCAATAATAAGAGGAAGTGGGTATGCTTGAATGTATCGAGTGAATTTCAAGACTAATGGTTCCACGAAAAAACAATATGCCGGAAAAGTTTCATCTGATTATGGTGTGCAACTTTCATGTCACAATTTATTTGAATTACTCAGATATGGTCAATTTATTAAACCTGAGAAAGAAACATGGAATTTGTCAAAAATGCATTAGTTAATTTGAATATAGAAATAGATGATAGACAAGAAATATTGTGGATGCATAATATTGCTTCTCTTCATAGATCCCAACGAACTTCTTCCTTCTTCCACAATGCCGACATTAGATTTTTAAGACATCTGATATAAATTTGCTAGATCTCTTCATGTTCAGAAATTTCGAACCTTATCGCCGAAAATTGAAAACTTCCTGCCGGTCAAAGAAAATATCAAAGATGTTTTCAATACTTTGACCCACACTATGTAACATAGTAATGCAGGGAAATGCAGGAAGCTTGGTAAAAAATTCTGAACATGTTATCAATGTTTTATTCAATTTTTGAAAACTTTATCCTTTTTAAGGTCAAATGGTTGTTTAAGATATAAAAATAGATTATGAAATGAAAGGCCTTGAGAACTCTAATAAAAGATAAAGAATATTGGATGAAATACAGCCGATAATCAGTTTAACGATACCTTTAGATATTACTATGCATTCCCAAAAAAAATGACAATCAAAGTGCTGGGTCACACTGTTAGTTGTAAAGAAAAACAAGGAAAAAATATGCGAATTAAAAATGAATTTTGTGTTTTAATGAGCAACTTTGTTAATAAATAGGAAAGAAAAATCAGTTAATCATTACTAATGAAAAATATAATTCACAAAATAGGAAAAGCAGAAACGAAAGAGTGATTAATGATTTCCTTAATTAGAGTTTGTTTTAATCGGAAATGTATAGTAAGTTTTTTATATATTAATTATTATTTTCAAATAATAATATTAATTATTATTATTTTTTTATATTACATTTTACTAAAAGGTGAAATCAAACACTATATAATCAAACTTAGATAACTAGACGGCAATTTTGATTTGTGAATATCTCTGTGAATATCCTGACCTTGTTGCTTTTTCTTAGAATTTGATTGGGTATAGTTAATAATATATTTTCTATTTACAATAATAAGTAAAAGAATATTTTGATTTTTTATTTTTAACAATTTTCAATTTTTAATTAATTTATCTTTTATTAACAAGCCTATTCGAGAGCTAAATAATTCATATAAGCCTCAAAAGGAAACCAGAAACGATAAACCTACACCTGAGAATACAAATTTAACTTACACTAAGGCATTGAGAAAATTCTATAACGTTCCTAAAGTTAAATTTGTTATGCATGTGGTAAGTAATTTTAGATTTAATTGTTTAAATGAACTATTAAAAACCTTTAGATTTCATACATCATTTTCCTATTAGCATTTGCTTACTTAAACTTGGTAGAAATGAAACCAGTTAATAAATCTAAAAAGGTGTGGAATATAAAACCTGTCGAAATATTTGTATACATTTATTTTCTAACGAAACTCTTCGAAGAAATCAAACAAGTATGTTGGTTCGTTGACCTCTTAAATGTTCATACTAAAGAATTTTATTTTCGAACTAATACCATCAGTATTTGATGTTGATAATAAGTAATATTCTCTACCCCATACCTCAAACATTGACAAAATGATTTCTTTTATAAAATAAATATAACCCTCTTGAGGTATTTAAAATTATATTTGGTTTTATGTTAACGATATGACAGGTGTTAATGTTTAAAAAAACTTGACTTTTTGGGGTTTTTATTTTAATGGAGAGATAAGCTGATAAAGCCATCGAAAAAATGTTACATTTTTATACGTATTTTCGTTTGAACTGATACAAAGAAAAGAATCGAAAGGATAAAAATAAAATTATTCGATCCTAGACTAGTCTCCTCAAGTATATACAGTATGCGGCACTATTAGTATTAGTATCAGTGAAAAGTCTTTAGCATAAGTACAGGAAGACAAAAAGTTTATTGAATTATTATTACCACAATCTATAAAAGTAATCTCCCAAAACTGCGTACACCGTCTCATCAGATCTTCCGATTTACGATAGACTTCGCGCAAGTTCTCAGAAGGGTTGTTGTCAAAGAAGAGAAAACAGCTGTTTCCAGCTCTTTGTCTGTCACAAACTTTCGACCACTTAAATATTTCTTGAGGCTTTGAAGACTCAAATTCACAGGGAGATAAGTCTGGACTGTAAGGAGATTGTTGAAGTAAATCAATCCACATCATGGAGCAGAGTTATTCCTTTTACACTTTCTCAGAAAATTTAATAATAAGAAAAATAGACATGACCTTTCTCTTCAAAATGATATAAAATATTTGGTAAATTCACTATAATGTATTGAACCTTTTCATTTATTATATATTTTAAATAAATAAAATAACTCTATTATTTCATAAATAATTACTTTATTTAGGTAATTGATCAAGAACAAAAAGGATTTAAATATCAACTGTGGGGATATTTGTCGGGCGCTTGGAATATTTTCGATGTTGTCTTGATTTTTTGGTTTTTCCTTAGTGTAGTACTTAGATTTGTTTTATCCGAAGCATATTTTATTATTACTCGGTGCTCTTTTTCCATTACTTTAAGCTTTTTCTGTTTACGAACAATGCAATTCTATTGTATCAGTGAATATTTTGGCCCTAAAGTTATCATGATTAGAAAAATGGTATATTTTCATGAAATGATTTATAAATTAATATTATTTTTTCCAGATTGTTGACATTGTTTTTTTCTTGAGCCTCTTTGCTCTTTTTCTTGTTTCATATGGTTTATTAGTCCAGTCTGTCCTATATGAACATTCAGAAATAAACCTAGAAGTTATCAAGGACATATTTTATAATCCATATTTCCAATCATACGGCGAATTGATGCTAGACACCTTTAATAGTAATAAATTTTTACTGCAAAAGTTTTCGTAGAAATTATATTTATTTTATATTAAATAAAATAATAAAATTTTTTACAAAAACTATATTTTACTTTCAAACCTTTTTTTGCTTAGTAATTAATTCATAAAATCTGGATTTTAATTAAAGTAAGATTGCTATTATAATTTTCATAAAATATCCGTCTTTTTGTGGTACTATTAGGTTGAATATTGCTAAATTTATTCTATTTTTTTTAATAATAATATCTTAACTATTGCTTAATACTCATTTTGAAAGAAAATCTCTGGCGAATTTTTTGTTTTAAAAATCAATATATAATTGATTTTTAAAATTTAATAAATATTTTAGATATTATTTAGCAAAAATATCGTATACGGATGTGTCTCCTATATGACTATAAACAAGAAAATACACAAAAGAATCTCACAGTATCCTATGTCAAGTATTCAGTAAGAATGTTCCAACCTTTTGTCAGGGCTAACGGTGGTACCAACGTTTCAGACAAGACGATGTAAAACTTGAAGATATGCATTCTGGAAAACATCCGGAAATCCACGATAATGAGGATTTGAAGGCAGAAATTGAGTTTGATCCAACATAAACTTGTCGTCAACTGGCGAAGAGATTTGATTTTCAGTATTTCATCATTACATTTGACTTACATTCAATTGGAAAGAATAAGCGGCGCGGAAATGTTTGCCCATCACATCAGCGATGCAAGCAAGGCTGAATGAGTCAAGATGATCAGTATTCTTTTCCACAGTGCCAAAAACACAGATTCTTTCGAATCAATCGTTACATCTGAAGAAAAGTGGATCTTATGTAATAAGATAACTAAAAGTGACAGTGATTATAAAATAATGGCCAAAGCCAGACCTTCATGATAAAAGAAACTTGCTTTGCTTTTGGTGAAACACTAGTGGATTGATGTACTTTGATTTGCTGGAATCAGATTAGATGGTCAATTTTAACCCATATTCACAACTACTGAGTCACGTGGACTAAGTTCTGTTGCACCAGAATATGAATACAACGATGACAAATTTTCTCCATAACAACTCTCGTCCGCACGTTTCAAAAATCACCCATCAAAATATAGAGAAAATTGGCTAAGAAGTTCTGTCTCACCCCAACAAAGCTCAGACCTTGATCCATCTGATTACCATTTTTTTAAGACAGAAAATGTTCTAAAACCGAGTCGAAATCAAAGTTTCTTTCCAACGTCTTCAATCACAACCAACAGTATTTTTCTAGAAATTTATTCACTCATTACGTTGAAGTTTGGGACAGATAATTGATACTGGAAGAGAATACCCATTTTACTAATGTGTATTAATCTTGTTTTCTAAATAAATGTTCTTGTTAAAGAAAACGAAATTTTCAATTAAACAACCTTTTTTTTATAATTATTATCCTATTGCTTATTAATCACACTTATCAAATGCGAATAGCGGTCAGGCAGTTTAAGGAGTAATCGAAAACATTTATGCAAATAAATGACATAATTGGTTTTAAAAATATCTATTACCATAATCTTTGGTCTGTATAATTTGTTTAAATTGAAACCTAAGGAATTCATTCCAACAAAAAACTTTGTGTGCTCTAAAGGTGTGAGTTCAATGTCTGTAAAACGTCTTCATGATATAAAACCAGTGGTCATTCATTTTATTTTTTGGTAAAAAGTGTAATGTCACATATTGCCAAATCAGGCTTATCATCTCAAACTAATCTGAATTTTTGAGATGATGTCCGATGATTTTCTAGAATAACTTTCAGAACAACATCAATGTTTACATCACAAATATATATCAAAAAGGTGACCTACCCTTGACTGATTACAGAGTTACACAAGTGAACCCCTTAAATGGAAGTTCAAATTATGAATCCCGATATGGTTTTCCTTGATAGATGTTATTGAAAAAAATAAAAATGCTACGTCGCATATGAAATGCCTATTTCTATAAATGACCAGCTGTAAATTGAAAAATGATTTTCAATACCATTCGTTTATTTTATGATTATGTAAGCCACGTTTCCCATGTATTTTTAATGAAACTTTTCAATTAGTAGTTATAACAATTATTATATTTTATAATTAAAAAATTATTTTATTTTATTTTTTAGTTTTGATATTCACTATGGTTTAAATGTTTGATATCATTTCAGTCATGCCCTGTACCAATGCTACTTGCATTGTGAAGTATACAACAGTATTGGGAGGGTTCGCCTTGTTCTTATTGTTAACAAATATTCTTCTAATAAATCTCTTAATTGCAATGTTTGGGTAAGATCATGATGTTTTCAATTTTTAATAATAATTTTTTAGTTAAAAAAGTATTTTTTAATTTTCATGTTATTAAGATATATTATTGGGTTGTTCGGAAAGTCACTTCGCTTTTTTAAACCTATCTTTAAATCTTAATTTAAAGCACTTAAGTCATTTTAAAGATTGAGATATTCAAATTGCCTGGTAGATGGTAGAAGGCCTTGGAACAAAAAAGACAATACATCATTTATTAAAATATTTATTACTAATAAAACTTTTGGTCTTACTTTTTATTAAAACATGCGAAGTGACTTTCCGAACAACCCAATATTAAATATTTATATTATACAAAATATAATTGTCCGTACACACAATCATATATAAAATAAACATGGAATGTTTATATTAAAGTAAACAAAATACGTAAATAAAAGGATATTTTTTATGACCAAGTTTATACCAATGAAATTTTGTTCATCTGTTTGACTTTTAAACACAACGTCATATTTTGATCTCTACAAGTTTGTGGATCTAATTTAATAATGATGGGTTTTGAAAAGATTTCACAGTACTTTTAATAAAAAAATTTTTTCATTTTTTAATTTTCTGCCAGTGCTGATTTGATTTTATTTCGATGCCAAAAATTTTTATAAGACATTATTTACTAAAAACATTGATTACCACATACAAAATGAAGTTTAAATAATTATTTATATATTTTAAAATAATCTTAATCTTGTGAACAATATAAATGTTTTTTTCGAATATACGCCTTTTATTAAATGAAAAAAGATCTGTGAATCATTATTTATCAAAGAAAGGCAACCAAATATTAACATCCAAACGGGAGAGAATAAGAACCAATGGATCGTTAATGTTTTCTGCGATTAATTTTTTTTAAAAGAAAAATAAATATTTTATCAAATAATAATTAAGAAAAAAATTTTAATTTTTAGATACCGTTATTTAGCGATTTAAAATGTAAATATCAAAAAACATTGACTGATGAAGAACTGAAAAATAAAAGAGCGAAACATGCTTCATGATAAATTTTGTATTCATTTAATAAAAGTCGTATATTCGAAAAATAAATTTTAAAATAAATATAATTTTTTTTATAACTTAAAAATCTTTTTGACTACTTTTAGACTTAACTCAAATGTAAAATTTTTTCTAAAAAAAAAACTATTCTTATAGATATTTTTATAAGAGTGGAATGTACTACTTATTATTCAATCAAATTTATTTATATTAATGTTTTCCAAAATATAAATCAGAATCTATATAAATGACCTAGTTAATAAAATTATTTTGTTTGAGATTTTTAAAAATATATCGATGAATTCATATAATTTTTGTTAAGCACATGAATTAAAATTAATTTATTTTAGAATATTTAACTAAATTATATGAAATATATATTTCGTGTTTTAATTCTTCATTGTAATCATTTTAAAAATGTACAATGAGCGCCAGATTAATAATCTGGTGACAATTTAAATAAAATAGTAAAATTTATTATGTATTGACATTAACCTTTAAAATAAATTAT
>JBBMKC010030423.1:0-18389 GCA_037834085.1 Bipalium vagum | reverse complement strand
TATCATTAATTAATTAACTAATTAGTCATAGCTTTTTTAAATTCACAAGTATTTATGGGACATACTAACCTTTCGTAAGCTCATTATTATAAATTTAAATCCAAATTTTTACGAACTACTGTTGATGCAATACGGTTTCCTGCACAAATGAGACTAATTATGAACAGTCATTTGTGCCCATTGTCAACCACCAATCAAAAGCATTTAATTATTAATTATGTAGTAATTGCTATAGTAAAACTTTGGGTTCAAATTTAAAATTATGAATTTACGAACGTAAACTGCAACATTACCAGGCTAATAATTACAAAACATATCTAAATTTTTACAAAACTTTTATATCTAAAGTAAGAATAACGTACTGATTATATCGTAAAAGGTATCCACTTATTTTGCTACACAAAATGTCGTCTGTAAATATATTGATTATTTATTTTAGGGATATTTTTCACAATGTCAATAAGTCTCACATATATTACAATCTTAAAAACCCGATAGTTTTCCTTCCAGGCAATTATTTGTTTATGAAACATTTCAAGGCTAACAAGATTATTGATTGGAAAATATTTAAAGATGAAAGCTTCACATACACTTGCTGGAGACGATGATAAAAAACTATTTAATTATTTAATAAATTTGTGGATGTATTAAATTCAATTACGCAAATAGACGTATAAAAATATCTTATTCTTCTCTATTAAGCTATTATGAAAGTAATTGATTTTAAATTATTAATGTTACCACAAAAAAAGTTCACGTCAATTGGAAATTCCACAGCCTGTCTATTTTGTGTATGAGAATCCAATCCATTGCAAAACTGTTTTTTAATCGACGGAACAATAAGAAAATTTTTGGAAAAAAATATATAAAAACTGAAAAAATTATAATTCAATAACATTCTATTTATCAAGGAGAAAAACAAAACCAAGCCTATTATTAGTGGTATAATTGAAAAATTCACTGTTAATTGTAACCATGGCAATGGTTAAATAACGTTCTCAGTAGAATAACAAAAACATTACAATTCGATATAGAAAATTAAAACAAAATAAACGCTGTGAAAGATGTAAGGAAATGTTAACATTATATTATTAAATATTAAAATTTAATTTCCATCGTCAAATAGTGTTCTATTTTAAAATAATATAAAATAAGATCGATTGAGTAAAAATTATTGATTATTTATTTTTAATTTTTGAACGTCTGTCGTCTCTTTTTATTTACGTTTCGTACTCTTAATCATTTTTGTGTTTGAGAAACTGAAATAATATTTATCTCAAATCTTCTTCCGCAAAGGATATAGACTCGAGCTCTAAGGCAATTTGTTCAAAAATCCCTTCAACAACAGAATTATTCCTCTATTATTCTCCAGCAGTCTTTTAAAATGATTGGAGATTTTTTACTGTAAAAATAATTTTTTATTAAATCAAATTAATAAATTGAGAAACGTTTGAGTCTTAAAGTCTAAATAAATTATATTTTATGTTTTCGAAAATGATGAGATAGAATTTTTTTTTATTTTAGAAAAATATTTCAAATATTTCCATTTTTTTTGTTAATTAAATTTAATAATAATTATTGAAAATAAAAAAATTTAAATTGTAAACTATCTCCTTGGATTTTATGACAAGATAAATGTTTTGAAAATTAAGAAGTTATGAAAATAACTGTCACTGTGTCCAAACAGTGAAAAACCCATTATGTGGACATTCACTAATCTCGGGTTTCATGTCATATACAAGTCAAATGCTCCCGAGAAAGTATCATGTAACAGCCCCACCAAACTTATGTGTCCTAGATTTCTTCATTAGTACAATGAACTGAGATACCGTAATTTCAAAAATAATCTAGCGGGCATCCCTCAATGGGTAGAGTAATATAAAAAATAATATTAGGAAATGTTAAAAAGTGGTAAGAAAAAATGAGCTCAGATTTTAATGAACTTTAACTTTTAATTAAAGAAATAATTTTTATTAAGCGATCTTTTTTCTATTAAAATGGAACATCACATAAAAATTATTATTTTTAAATTACAGCAAAATAAGTTATGTAATCTGGGCAGTTAAGTTACTCAATTTTTTATTATTTTTTTTAATAATTTAATATATAAACTTGATTTTTCTATTATTTACTTATAAATATTGGGACATCGAATATTTAATTGCCACGAAAATCATATCAAGTTAAAATTTTTCATTTTTATTTACTCTTAAAAATTTATTTCCTTGACTCTATTTTTTATTTTAATAATAAAAATTGTAATTGGTTATAAACATTTCATTATTCAGAACGATCAACAACAAACGGTGTTTGGATATTATTATTTTTTAACCTATTTAATTTATTTTAAAATCAAAAAGGAGACAGACTTCGATCGCAGTCGGTATGTCACAAATATGAGCTCGTGGATTATACTCAATATGTGCATACACAAAACGTTAAAAGTTACAATAAAGTTAAAGAAGGTATGAAAAATAATACGGATGAAATACACAGAATATTGATGATTTATGATGGAATTTATGTGGATCGATAAAAAGCAACAAAATTGTTTCACTAAAACTGTAAATTTAATCAAAATTAAATAAAGTTATTGTTATTAGTTCATCTCCTTATTAAGCTTCTCCGAATTTTTTTGTCCTAATTATAAATGTTATGGTTAATTAAAAGTGATTATGTAATTTTAAACATCAATCCCTTCTTGTTGATCCTTATGTTTAATTAAAATTTTATGGATTACAATTGTGATCAACAAAAATTAAAAGGTCAAAAAATGGACAATTTAAAATGACTGACCAATTTTTCATTATTTATATTGGAAGTATTATTATAACGTTTATCGATATAAAGCATGGTTTAGGGTATAAATTAACTTACACGCTAATTAAGTGTGGTTGCTTTCCACTTTAATATTTTCTTATTATTATTTGACAAGTACTTGTCTCAAGCTTTTTCTTATTTTTACCTGTAAAATTTTCCTTCATCAAAAATTAACAGATAAAACAATCTTTAATTTACACTATAAACCTCCAAATTTTAATTTTCTAACTTTCAATAAACATTAAGTGTACAGACCTGACTCCACCAGTTGTTATTTATCGATTACAGTACCGGGCTATTGAAATATACTCAAGTAAAGCAATCGCCCAATCATAAAGCATTGGTTAACACCATTCATGAAAAAGAAGAGACATGTCTGGGGACTGAAATACAAACACTATGGAGACACACTTTGGTCAAAAATAAAAATTAATTTCTACAAACGGTTTTCATTAAATCGGTCAAATTTCTTACGATTAAAAAATTGATATTTTTTGTTTGAGTCATTTTATGTCACCAGGTACTGGAATTTTTAAATACAGATTTTATTCTAATTTGTGTTGTTTATTTGAAGTGCTTTAATATTTATATTCAGTTCAAGTTACAATTTTATTTAAATATTATACAGAAAATTATTTTCAATTTTCAAAGAAACTTTCTTCAAACTTTAGTTCTCATGTCAATTTGATGAAAAGTGCCATACATGTAAACAAGTTGCTGGTAACTACTGAAACTACCCTTTGTTGAAAGAATTTGTCCGTTGGATACTTAATTGAACATGAGAAAAACAAACCAGTAATGAAAAGTTACCTGCAAAGTTTTGATAAAAAAATGAGTCTTTCAAGTATCGCATCACCAATGGAGATGATAACTTATTCAGTATTCATACTAGACAAAATAATTGTAAATTTATATAAAACCCAAAAAGTGTTACCAACGTTATATTTATAAAACTGTTTTTCTAAGCTAACCAGTTTATGGAAGCTTAAGTTAACTTTAATTATTTGTGATATCATATTAAATCAATCTTTACAGATTGGACAATATTTAGTGGTCGTATTATGATTAATATTATTGTGAGACTTATCCTGACGATGTATATGGATAAAAGAATATTTTTACTTTATTTTATCCAAAACTGTCATAAATAAATTTTAATTTTGTTGGGAATTTCAAAAATTTAATAAAATAACTATTTACTTTGTTATACTAAAGAGTGTTTCCCAAACAATCAATGTTATTTCTATCAAACTAAATGGTGATTTCAAATTGGTCTGTTAATACAATAATTTCCTTTTTTGATTTTACTGAAATTTATTGCATCATTTATTATTTTTTTGTCAACGGGACTTACTAATTATAGCTTTTTCTGATTTCTTAAAAATTATTCGTTATTTCGGGAAAGTTAATTTTAAATCTTAATCAATTCAATTTTTTACTTTCTAATTGGTTTAATTAATTATTATTAAAAAAAATTATTATTTGTGTTTTTACGTCAATTTATAGAACTTCGTATTATTGTTAATTTTATTATTGTCACATTGTATTATTATTATTATTATTTTGATTTTTGAACCTTAAAACAAAAAAGGAAGCACCACATAAATATTTTTTTGTATTATTCAATCACTCATAAATATTTCATGCACACAAAGGGATCAGTAAAGAATTATTGTCAATATTGTGTTAATTCTATGATACTGGATTATTTGAGTTGATTGTTCTTTTGCCTTCAACCTTCTTTTAAATTGACATAAATTACATTGATTAAGTTGAGGCTGTGACACAACATTTATCAAAAATATAAATTACTTGTGAAATAGCCTGAAATCTTGACAACCTGAAAAATAATAGGAAAAAAATAAAATTGCAAGATCAAATATGCGCTGTGAAATCTTAATTAAATATAAATAATTTTAAAAATGCTTCGTATGACAATGTTGCATTCAATTATTTTTCAGTAAGATGAATGTGAATGAACAAGATCACGAAACATTAAAGTGCCTTCAATGAAATCATTTTAAGCTGGTTTATATTTATATGGAATACTTTATGTATGGAATTGGCTTGAAATTTTTTTGCCTCCGTATATTGATTCAATAATTACGCAAAATTCAACTTGTTGAAAATTTCTTGGCTCGATAAAAAGAAAAATAATGTTTGTAGATTGAACATTTTAACAATGATGACGGCATACCTCGGACATCTGAATCTGATTATTTAGAAATGTGCGCTGAATGAGCGTTTTATTTTGTTTCTCTTTTTCCGTAAAATATTTATATAATTCTCCAACCCTCTATTTTCAGAAAAATTCAGGACCAATGAAATAATTCTCCAAAGGAATTGTTTGAGATTCTTGGTTATTTCACTTTTATTTCTATCATAAAAATATTCGTTACTGTAATTTTTTATAATTTAAAAAATATTACAATATTAATACAAAATTTTAAAATGAATATGGTAATTCAAATAAAAATTTATTATTATTATTATTATTATTATTATTATTATTATTATTATTATTATTATTAATTATTTAAAATGTGACATGTAAAATATGTCTATTTTTGAGATTATATAAAAATCAAAATTTTTAGAATTGTGCATATCTTAAGAAACAGTTTAATATTTTTTGTTAAGGAAGTTTCACACAGTGTTGCATTAGTTTGACTTTACTATTGATTTCCTTTTATTTACATTATTTAAGACTTTAATATGGAAAACAAGATTTTATTTTCTTTAAGAATCTTGATGATATCTGAAATATTCTCAAAGTAGATTTGAAGAAGTTGTAGAAGACAAGTTTGAATTTAAATTTCTTTCAATAAATAATAATATTAAAAGTTGTGATATCTCCTTATAAAATTAATGAAAAAAGTTTTCTCGTCATCATAAAATTAACATATTAATTTGATATTGGTTATATTACATTGAGAAGAAATAAGACAATTTTCATATTTATTTATTACCCTTTTTTTATTCCACGGCTGCATTTCACTCTTTCCTAATGTGCGTAACAGACGCTTCTTTTCACTGAGTCAGGGAAGATTAAAATTCACTAAAAACAGAACATATTTTAATAAATATTTTAAATAATATTTAACATTATTTTTAGAAAAAAATTATTATAATTTATTAAAATTGTGTAAATTAAGCAATTCTTATTAGAAAGTCATTGATATTAATGAACAAGCAAATTAAAGTTTAAAGAGCACTGGGAAAATATTCTAGTTTTGAAAAAAAAGAAAATTATAATTTGTGAATTTATTTAATTAACCGATTTCCTTACTTTTAAATTGTGGTTTAATTGTTATAAAAATAATAAATTGAAAAAGAATTTATTATTTTAAAATAAATTATTCAAAATATTATTAGGTATATAACCATTATAATTATGTATTTAATTTTTACAATTTGTGCTGTGTTATTATCTGAATTACTTTATATTTCCGATCGATTTATAATTTTATAAATGATTATTAAAGTGTTTATATTTCATATAATAATTGACGAAATTTTAGCTCACAAAACATTTTTTTCGAGAGACTGTACTGTTTATTGTCCATTTATTGCAATGAACAGCTATCAAAATATTAGTTTTAGTCAAGAAGGATGAACTAGATATTTGAAACACATCGACAACAAATCAATTTTTCAATGATGGAATTCATAAATTTCTCAAAATGCTTGAAATGTTATAGAAATGATGAAACTTATTTTTAAAGGTTTAAATTATTAATTTACCAATGCCATTACATCTTTAATCCTTCCAAATTAGACTGTATATTTATTGTTATTATTTTTGGTATCTTCTTTTATATTAACTTTTTACTTTTTTTTCTTATTATATTAAATTACAAAAAATTTATGATTTATTCAACTTCATACTTTTAATATTTATAGTTTTATGTAATTACATCTTTTACAGATTGTGACATTATTTATTATATAAAATAATCAAATAATAGACTTTTCATCTATTGGTTTAATATTTTAACAAAACTTGGAAAATTGAAGGTATTTCTAATTGATAAAATAATTAATTCTGAAAATGAATATAGCTAACAACAAATATTATGCTTAATATTCAAATATTATATATATAATATTAATAGACAGAGACATGTCTCTTCACTAATGAACATAAAACATAACCGTTTTATAAAATGAAATATCTCATATTGATTTAATTGGCAGGGCCTCATAAATTAATTTTCAGTTTAATTATGAAAATAATTTCATTAATTATGTATAATATAAATATATAAGTAAAAAAGAGAAATATATAAAATAAATAAAACTTTAATTTTAAATTTAAATAAAAGGAGTTTGTTATAAGACATAATAATATTTTTAATTATTTTGAAAAAATCTAAAAAGCAGACTTTCATTTTTAAAGAAATGAAACTTGAAATAACATTAAACTATACTATTAGCTGTATGCATAAGTATTGAACCATGTTTTTGATTATTGTTTAAATAAATCAACAAATATTCCAAACACGACTTTAATTTAAATTTAAACTTTAATTGTTATAGAATTAGAAAAAATATTGGATTTAGAAATGAATGACGAAAATATATACTGTAGACATTGAATCAGATATGAATTTCAACTTGGAAAAAATGCTTTTGAAGAATCTCAATCCATATGGTTTGTTAGAGGAGAAAAGACTATTTGGAAAATGGGTGCCACATGAGCTCTCAGAAATCAACATTTCATGTCGTTTAACAACATGTGTATTGCTTCTTGCTAGGAAAAGAAAAAAACTTTTTATGTCACACCGTAACTGAAGATCAAAAGCGGATTGCCTACGATAACGGAAAGCGCATTTATTTGTGGGTATATCCCGGTATGCCAACAACTTTAACTGAAAAATAAATATTCACAGCAAAAAAAGATTCCTTTGTATCTAGTGGGATATGAGAGGCCCAATTTATTGGCGAAACCATTAATACCGAATGTTACAGCAAACAGTTGTTGCAATTGCCTAAAAAATTAATAAAAAAAGCATTTTCAGGCCAAGGATAGCAAAGACTATTTTACCGCATGACCATGCCAAACCACACGTGGAAAAACGTACGTAAGAGACAATCTCACAGTTAGATTGGGAAATTCTTCTTCGTGCGGCTTATTCCTCATTTGTTTCGATCAATGCAACAATTTTTAGTAGGACATCGTTTCAAAAATGCTTTGAGTTCCTTCTTTTGAAACCCATATCATTCTATCGTTTGGGAATTCGTCATTATTTGAAAGATGGAAAAACCTGATGGACAGCAACGGATCTTATTTTGTTGATGATTATTTGTACCTCTATTATGTAAAAATAAATGTATTAGCTGTTTCTTTATTTGTAAACTGTCTTGTTCTAGACATACTATAAACTATGTTGTAAATATTCTTTGTGATAGTTTGTCTCTAGTTCTTTTCGTGTATTAAAAATTGATATATTCAAAGAAGTATAAATATGAAATCATGCATATATGAAAATGAAATACTCATAGATACTAAAAATAGATCAAAAACAATTTATAAATTGATTTTTAAAATTTGATATTAACTTAAAAATGTTTATATTTTATTCACATTCAGATAAAAATTCCTACGATTTATTTTTCTATTATCAAGAGGTTCGAAAAATTATTATTTACTTTTTTCTGTGCAAATTAGTTTTCTAAAATATTTAAATATCATCCATGACATGTCAATCTTTCTGATTTAATTTATTGATTTAAATTAATTAAAAAATATAATTATTTAATTATAAAATATAATTATTTAATATTTTAAAGTTAATTATTAATTATAATTAATTATTTCAAAATTTTTTATTTAAAATTTTTTTATAACTAAAATAAATTGGTATTTATCAATTTTACCAAAATTTTTAAAATTTAAATAAAAATTTAGACTAGAGAAATGTAGTGTTTTTGTCAATAATAATCAATAATAATAATATAATTTTATGTAGATTTCGATTTTAAAATTGAAAATTCCCATGGCCTGATTAATCATCCTATAATCATAATAATAAACTATTATTTTCACATATCTTAAATGTCATTAAAAATATGTAAACCTGCTATGTGACAGTAAAATAAGATATTGAAGTGGGAGTGAGATTTTATTTATTTTTAACTCTGCTAAACGAAGATCATTCAGAAAGATTATTCGGTTGTGAATTTTTAATAATCATTCGGAATTTGGTTATTTATCTGTGAAAATTTTATGGTATACCAAAAATATAGTTACATCAATTGATTCACAAAAAATATGTACGAAATCAGAAAATTTCAACAAAATATATATATTATTGAATTTTCCGATTTATAATTATTTCTGCCGCCTATTAATAGCAGAAAGTGATTTTATGACATTAACAATTCCAGGGCCTTGTTTTTGTTACACCTGGTTGCATAATCTTATGATTTCCAAATCACTTGAATTGCTGGGGCTTACATTTTGGCCACTTTTTGCAATAATAACCGTGTTTCTCTTTGAATGTTTTGCAGCAAAAATTTCCGGTCGAATTGATGAAAAAGGTCTCCTCCTTAACTTCTTATCTTTCAATTAATTTTTATACATTTTTCATTAAAAATTGTCGTTTTATAAACAAAATTTTGTTTTAATATTAAAACAATTTTTAATTACTTTTAATGTCAGGGAATCATTTTTTGTGTTTGATTAATAGGAAAGGGCATGACGGATCTTTTAATATAATAATCCACACTTATTTCAGTTTATTTATATTTCAAAACCATAAATTGTAGAGAGTATCGACTGATACATTTTTTGTTTCTATTTTGAACTTATATTTTTTTATTTAATTAATTTTTTTCCAATTAAATTTATTTTGAATGTACAGTACAGGCTGAATTATTCGGGACACCATAATTTTTATATCACCTTATTAAGTTTATAAATACAAATACAATCAGCATTATTTACAAGCATTTAAGCAGATAAATGTTTAATAATGTTAATAAGAAGTATGTTGACCTTTAACCTTTAGGACTCATTAAAGTTTTGATTCGACATTCATTGTACCTTCTACTACATGCATATATATGCACCAAGGGCCATACTATGACATGCAAGGTCAAAACCTTTCAAATGAAATTTGACTGTTTGTATTACATGATTACTCGTAAATCATTCATCTGTTGATTTTTTGATGAGACTCTTTTGTTTCCGAGATTCACTGCAATGCGCGTTTCATCAGAAAATATAACTTTTCGCCAATCCAGGTCTGTCCAATCTTTAAATTGTTGTGCTCACTTCAAACGCTACAAAATGTGATAAAGTGACAAAAATTGTTTATGCAGGGCTTTGAGGCATGGACGATCTTCTTTATGAGTCATTCATGCATTTTCTAAAATAAACCTGCAACCCTGGATTATTAGCCTAATAAAGAAAAAATAAAATCCAATTTCATTATAGTGTCTCGACTAACTTCGCCTCTACTATATTACATTTTAATAATGTTTAATAAATCTCCCTGGTCAATCAAACTCAACCATCATTCACTCTTGAATATATTTTCATTCATTTTTTTAATAAATATTATAACCGCAGAATTTGAGTATCTATAAGAATCGTAATTAATTTATTTCAAGTCGTAAAAGATTAAAAAATGAGTTAATGCTAAAACATGAAAATCTCCCCTGTTTCTTTGGCTTAATGATAATATGGACTGAAGAAACGTAATAATTGATTTTTTTGCTGTTAAAATGAAACTTTATCCACGAGCTTCTCCATCAATCGACTGAAGAATTCAAGTGAGAGAAACAATCAGAAAGATGAATTTCATGAAGAAATGTTATGATAACTACTGTGACTGATTACGCAAGTGAAGTGATTGTAGATTCAAATGGATGAACATCAAGGAATGCATGGGTATTAAAATTATATAACAATTCTGTACAATCAGTTGAGATTGTTAGTGTTCCATTCATTAAATTAACACAATTTGTCAGATTTCAAAATTAATTTTTTGCTCGTTTTAATACAGACTATATCAAACATAAATATCGAGAATAAGGGGAATATTACAGGTAAATATCATTTTTAATCAGAGAAATTATCGAAATCGACAAATCATTCTTCATCACAGTAATGACGTTTATCTTTTCACCATAAAACTGCTGATATTGAGAAAATATGAAAATAATCACACATGGATTTGTGGTATCCTATTATCACTGTGACCTTGTCTCGCTACCATTTACCAAGATAAAATTAATTATTGATCGACCGTTTGGCTTTGTACGATTTAAAATTATCAATTTCAAAATTGAAAAATGTTCCTAGAAATTATTATCTTTGTTATGACCTTGTATTTTATGTACCACATTGCAGAAACTTATTTTATATAATTTCTTACTTTTAGATTAACTCGCCAAAATTTTATTTATAATTATTAAAAATATATCTAAGTTTTAAGTGCTCAGCGCTGTTGTTTCGAATTTAACAAATTATACCATTCATTATTAACATTGAATCCTAACAAATCTTGTATTTATCTGGCTTCTGAAATACAATTGTTTTTATTTTATGATCTTAATTTAAATAAGAATTATGGACTTGTTATTTAAAACAGATGTTATTTTATTAATTGGGAACCTAGAATCTACTCCTAACATATTTCAAGACTCAGTCATATTTTACTGTTAAAAAGTTAAATCAATTTTCAATTTAAACATAATAAAAATCGGTTCATAAACCATTTCTTACTATCAGAGCGTTGGGTGAACTCAAATTTTATTTCATTTATGGCGTAATATTTTCAATTTGTGAATAGTATGTATGGCCAGTAATTGTCTTACGGGCCTCAGCTCAAATATGTTGATGTGTTAGAACTACGTAGAAGCCTTCAAACTGCTACCATGACCTTTTTGCATTGCATATTTTGTTTATGCAAAGATATCGGGATTGAGTGGAAACTGAACGAAAGGCCACCGTTGCAGACTTTCGCATCATATATCATATTTAAATTGAGAAATAAATCGCTCTTGATTTACAAAAGACAGGTGGACTCCATTTCGCCACGAATTTTATCTTTTCTTGAGTTTTTACTATTAATTTCTTCTATTGTCAAATAGTCCATGTTAATATTGTTGGAAATCTGTCCTTTTCTTTGGTTCAGCGTCTATTACACCAATCAACTAACCTTGACTTGTAGGAGATACAGCATTGCCTTTATGAAGTATCATATCCTTTTGTTAATCAATTCTGGCCCCGTTTGCTAAATGCTAGAATTTCACGTAACCAGTAAACTTTCGAATTAATTTCTGATTTGACTCTTAGAATGTTGAAAAGATAATTTTCTTAAAATCCCATCAAGCAGGAATCATTACCTATTTGATGAATATCGACTTTAGAAATAATTGACCTTGGTAATCGTCTTGTAATCAGTTGCGTTTCACATTATTGTAAATTATCCATTTTTCGTCTACATTTATAAGAAGCTACAAAATTAATTTAAAAATAAGGATAGCACAGATTTCAATAGTTCGGATCAAACATTTTCATTAAGAGCGTTGAATATATATATCAAGCTGTGAAACAAATCCGAGTTGTTTGAGGCTGTCAAAACAGTTAAATTAGACAAACTTAATTCCGCAGTAATATTTCATGTTATTATATTGCGGTTTTCTTCAATCAATTCTGAAATTTTTCTCATTTTCAGCGTTATTCTCTCATTATTCAAATCTATTATTCAGCCTAAGTTTTCTGAAATAAATAAACAAAACGTTTGAACAAATCATACCTTCATTTAATAAAATGTATATTGAAATTATAATTTTAAATGACATCAAATGCCCTAAAATTGGAAGGAAATATCGAATTGAAAAAATCAAAATCACATTCTGAACATCCAAATAATGTATGTAATTTATTATTTTAGTACAATATATCATAATGTTAACCGTAAAATTATAACAAAATCAAAGTTTCAGAAAGAATTTTTTATTGTCCAATTACTTTATAAGCTATCTAAGTGACTCTATTTCCGTTATTTGTGAGAGAATAATCTAATAGTCCCATTAATGAAATGATGATAATTTAACATATTGACTTTGCGAAATAAGAAGTAATAAAAATATTGGTATTCGTTTAAGGAAATATACGCAAATGTTTCCGGAAATTGTAGTATAGATAGAGTCATGTGTATAATCTTAACCATGAGTATAAGATAAAGCTTGCACAGACTTGATTGACTGATATTATTATGCTTTGAGATCCCAACTAGACATTCCACGATTCAATCTAATGAGAGGGTAATGGATTTAGATATCTAAAATTATATTCAATAATTTCTCCACATTGATAATCTATTCCGCTTACCGGAGGCCTATAATTGACATTATCAAGATTGGGATTTTAAGTAAATAGGAATGAAGAAAATCCGTCTAAACTGAATCAAAACTTTTTTAGAAATACCTATATTCTTAAATTTACATTAATGGTATCTAAATGTAATATGATTGATCTAGATTCTAGAATATAAATAAATTATATAATAAGCATAATATATACGTGTGTATGTTTGTATGTGTGGGAGGAGCAGGAGTAAGGCTAAAAATAATTAGACTATTATTGAAGATATTTTGAAAATATCTTGTACTTTAAGCAATACGTATATATTTATAGGTCTCATTTCTCGAAATTTTCTCGAAACACTCTTTCCACCTGTCAACAATTCCATTGCACCCTATTTCAAAGCAATTTTTAGCACGAAACTGTACAAAACTTTTGGATTCTCATTTGCTCAAAAAAGACCTGGACGGGTCTTTTGAATATATTTAGATTTTCAGAACTACTTTTAAGTAATTTTGGCTCATTTCTTAGTAATTTCTTCACTAAGTTCCAATTTGGTCTTAATATTTTGGTTGCATCGAAACACTTGTTCAATCAGATAAAAATTCTCTGATCCAGTTAAAAATGAACATCTGAGATGTGGCTTTCTTACTGTATAATTTTTGAAGAAAATTAATAATTTAATTTCATATTTATATATATACTCCCCAGTGTCTGTTTTTGTCTTAGGATCGTTTTAACCTTAAAACAATTTTAATTTTAATTTCTTTTCCAAAATTATCATAGCAATTCTAAAGTGAAAAATATCAAAACTATTCCACTTTTGGAGCTTATATCAGACACAATCTCAAATTGTTTTCTTTAATCTACATTAATTCATTTTTCCTCTTATAGACAAATTGAATTTATACGCTTCAGAAAATGTTTTAAAAATTGATCAATTTACTTTTTATTTTCAACAGAAATTAAAATAAGCTTGCTCTATATTTTATTTCTGAAGTTCTATATTAAAACACAAAAATATTATTTAGTATTTTATTTATTTATATTATTATTTCCATTAACATATAAGACAGTTATCAATCCAGTAGGATATAAATTTGTTATTTTTTATTTATTTATTATTTATTATTTATTATTTTTTTTATTAGTATCTAAATTTTTAAATCTAAAACTTTCGCTCTTCACAATTTTTGCTCGTCTCAGCTTCGAAATTAAAAAATATAATATATATATATATATATGAATATTCTAAAATAACAATATTTCCAGGCCTCGTTTGTTTGATAATTACTTTAGTGGTGAAAAAAGTGAAAAAATAAATGTCTAATTAATTGATCTTAAAGATAATTATCAAAATGTACTAAAAATAAAGATTCCACGTTTTTCAAGAAAATAATCTTTGAGACTACGAAGCAGGTTTTTTTTATAAGAAAAAATGTACGTGGCATTACATTCTGATGTTCATCAGAAAATCTTTTCAATTAAATACGAAGCTGCAAGCCATTTTTATAAAAAAAATTTAATTATCATGTCAGGTAAAATTCCGTAAAAATATTTCTGGCCGTTAAAAGATATTTTAATAAAATTATTATTCATTTAGATAAAAGAAAAAATAATTCTTGAAACCATTTAGTAAAATTATAGACGGAAAATTTACGATATTTTTATACCCGATTTCGTGAAGAATCCTACGGAATTGTATGAAGTATCAATTTTAACAATAAAAGAATCTGGTCTAGGTTTTAATGGTTTCATCTTACATTTTGTAAAAATAATTTTTTAAAATTAATATAATTTTATATGGAAGCCCTTCAAAGTTCGGTGAACATAATCTTTTGAGATTCCTAACTCAAGACTTGCTTGTCTCACAGATATTTGTGAGCTTCGAGTACACAATTTCAGTTTTCTTTCTTCCTTTGTGGTATTTGTCGATCTTCTTCGCCTCCCAGAACGGTTTTTGTTGACATTATTAATACATTTTTCGAATTTATCCTTTATTTGACTGATTGTCAGTTTTGTTGGAGTCTTCTATCTGAAATTTTTTCTTGAACAGGGCCTGTACCTCTTTTATATTTTCAAACTTGAAGTAATTTTATTATTCAACATTTCAGAATAAATTTATAGGTTTAAAATAGTGGTAATTTCTTACCAGTTATTGGAGTATTTAAACAAACTATAAAACAAGTAATAAGGACTTACAATTACTTAACGATTTATATTTAATACATGTATACATCTTTTTGAGATTTCGTGTAAAGTTAAGTATATATCACCAGTAATAACTTTATATTTTTAATAAAATATTTTATCAATTTAAACTTGGTCGAATTGAAGGAATAGCTCCACAATAAAAAAAGATTAAAGCAAAAATAATATTAATAATGAAAGAAATTAATTTTTAAAATAATTTCTATATTTGTTCATTTATTTTTAGTCACATTAGGATAGAAATGACTTTGGGAAGAAATGTCGACATAATACTGGGATTCTGTGTTAAATTGACTAAAGCCGATTTTCTGTCTGATATCAAATTGTACTTAACAACATGTAATTAAGACCTAAACTATCAATTACGAAGTTCCTTTTTATCGTTCGAAATCTTGACAAATGTTTCCTTATAGTAATGGACAGGTTCTGCTTTTAACCTAAGGTTACGGTAGGAATATTGTTTATATAGACAGCGTTTATTGAATTGAATGATTACAAATGTCCGTGAACCGAAAAAACAGTGATTGAAAGTTGATTAAAATTCTATGGATAACATGATTACAGATATGTGAACAGTCTCTATTCCAACACCTATAACGTCGGAAACACGGATTTGATTTTGTTAACTGTTTAAGTAAAAGAAACATCCCATTTTTCTGACATTTTATAAAATTATAAGATTTTAATTCATATCAGGAATTTGTTGGAATACAGTACGAAAATATTTTAAGATAATATTAACAAACACATAAATAACATAATTATGAAAGTGATAATAAATAAATAAAATAAAAAGAGGAATTAGTATTGATTTTATTTTGTAGTGCGTTTTTGTTAGCTTTTAATATTAAAAAAATAATAAATTATTTTTATTTATAAGAAGATTATTGATTTTTGTAAATATTTTATATATTAAAATCTATGAGTTCTTACCGAACAAGAATCTTAAATAAGATAATTTAAAGAAAAACTCGTTAATTTTCAAATCTCTCTTTTGTTTATTCGTTATGATTTTTTTTTGTTAAGACATTCGAAAAGAAAATTTTTAAACTAAAGTATGATCTTCAAAACAGTTTGATATCAATAGTAAAAACAAGTAAATACTTAAATGTTATTTGGAAAATAATAACCAATGAATATATTATTGAAATAGTAGAATAACTATTATCAAAGTAGTATATTACGGGTACTAATAAGTAATATCGCTTTTATCGGACAATGCAAAATTAGAAGGATTTACAAGTTTTATAAAATTATCATTAATAATTAGTTGTCTTAATTATCTATAATAGATGTGTAAATCTATAAATGATTATTTTGCAGAATTTAAAATTTAGAAAACATTGAAAAATGGCTGACAACAAATGTAAAATTGAAAAGGGCCGCATTAGGCATTGTGTGCTGTCCTAGTATCATAGTGGTCATAACGCAAGGACATCAACTGCAAATATCAAAGAAATCCATACGGATTCCTGAGACGTTCGTAAGTGTCAACGATGATTTAACAGATTTAGGAGTTGGAATTTTGACTTTTAAAATGCCCTTATAACTGGTTTTCATGTTCGATTTGATGAAGATACCTTTTTGGTCTCTTGTTGAAGTAGATCGTACTCCAACAATTTAATAAATAATACAAAGGAAAAAAGGATAACTAGAGAAAAAGTTAAGGAGCTGAGATAGAAAATTTTCTCTCATCCCACATAATCACTCGATCATGCTCTGTCTCATTTTCACCTCTTCAGGTCATTACGTCAATTTCTAAATGTTAAAAAATTTTAAGTCTTTGAAAATGTGACAAATACCTTACTTGAGTACTTTAATTTGGATTATCAAGTTCTATGACCTTCTTCCAGGTTTGGTTTCTGAAGTTGAAGTTTATACACAATGTGTGTGAGTAGAACTGGTGCATAAAAATACAGTAAAAAAATATCTCTAAAAATTACGAATTTGGAGATAAATTCGAAATTACAAAATCATCAGTAACATTAAACATCAGAGGTTGTAATTATTCAATAAACCAATCATCAACATCGTTGACAGCCTCTACACGACCCCTGGAACAACAATCGGCAAATTTTAAAATGCTTGCTATATTCTATTTTGCTTTTTGTCTTTGCTTTTGTCGCTTCAACCGCGCTCCATATGTAATAGTCAAGCGGATTACATCAGGAAAGTATGGGGGCCACATTCCAGAAGTAATATGATTATAAAAGCTTTCTCAAAACCACCCCAGTTTTCATAACCGTGTATGATTAATGTTGGCTTTAAGGTTTTTCAGATTACTTGGTTTATTGAAATAAACTTTTTCTTTTACATACCCCCAAAGAAAGTAATCAGGAACAGTCAAATCTGGAGATCTTGGTGGCCATGGTAAATTTCCAAATTTTGAGATGATTCCGTTTGGAAACTGTTCTCGCAAAATAGCCATTGTAAGTCGTGCTGTATGGGCCGTGGCACCATCCTGTTGAAACCATATGTTGTTTCCTTCTTCCAGCTGCGGAAACAAAAAATTATTAAGCATTTCCCGATATCTCTGGCCGTTAATGGTTTGGGCATTGCCATTGTCATCTTCAAAAAAATAGGGGCCGTAGATTTTGTTAATTGTGATTCCGCACTAAACTGTCACTCGTTCTGCATGAAGAGGCGATTGCTGAACACGATGGGAATTCTCTGTCGACCAAAATCTGCAATTTTGCTTGTTCACAAATCCGCTCAAATGGAAATAAGCCTCGTCACTCATCATCAAATTTCGCAAAAAATTTTCGTCATTTTCATATTCTAACAAAAATTCCATTACTGTACCTTAATCGTAACGCTAAGTCATCAGGATGCAATTCTTGGACCATTTGAATTTTGTAAGGATGCATAAATAAATCAATCTTCAAAATTCGGTGGAGTGTACGATTAGATATTTGAAGTTCATTAGAACGTCTTCTTGTTGATGTTTCTGGTTTTTCAGAAACACTTTCCCTGACTGACACCATGTTTTCCTCACATCGTTGATTGCGTGGTCTTCCAGTACGAGGAATATCAGCGA